>BQNB010001689.1:0-135183 GCA_026074375.1 Tanacetum coccineum
TCATGTTATGATGTATCCAACAATCATTAAAACATTGTTTTTCAGAAAAACTCCCCCTCAAACATTGACTCATTTTAAAAAAAGACACCAAATGTAGAATATATGAGGGATGGAATGTTGAACATACAATTTTGAAAGATTTTGAATCATCATTGAGAAATTCTTGAAAAATTGTGTTCAACTTTTTAAAAAACCAAATGTTAGAAGACTTCTCTTCTAACGCTAAAGATAAGCACACTTATGCGTACACTCTCCTTTGTCGTTCGGGCCTGAGTTGCAATCTGAGAGTGATTACAAGTCATAAAGAAAAATTAGAAATGACATGTTTTGAAAATATTTGAAACTCCTGCTCGAACTTCATTTACACGCTCGTGTCGATATTAATCAACATTTCTAGGTACGTAAATGTTATCGATTCCAAGAGACAAGTCGAGAGGATTATTTTTGTGAAACATATTCTGATTTTTTGATTTTGTATTTTTCTTGTTTGAAATTTTATATTTTTTTATTTTTCTTTTTTCAAAAATATATACATGTTGATGTTTGATGAGATATCAAGCAGATTCATTTGTCAGAACTTCCAGTTCTGCTAGAGTCAAACATCTCATACCAATTCGTCTGACAAGATACTAAAACCTATCTTCAGGTAAGGCTTTAGTAAACATATCAGCTAATTGGTATTCAGTTTTGATAAAGTACAATTCAATTATACCATTTTCAACCTGTTCCTTGATGAAATGATACCGAGTATGGATGTGCTTGGTTCGGGAGTGCTGTACGGGGCTTGCTTGAGATTGATTATGGCTGACTTGAGAGTCCACAATACAAGGTATTTTTTGTAGTTGAAGCATAATCTTGAAGCTGTGTTCCTCTCATCCACATTTACTTGAGCACACTTGCAGATATCGCCACGCTATTCTGCTCTGCTCGAGTATATGTGACATTGCAGTACAATTTGCTTCTTTTGACTTCCAGTGAATAACTTATCAACCTAGGAACTGTATTCATCTATCCAGAAGTGCTTTTGCGTAGTTGCAGTATCAACGCAAACCGACATTGACCGGCATTCTGAAAAAAGCTGTAATTCAAAGCAGAAACCCTTAGGATACTAGATTAGTCCCATGTTAGTGGTACCTCTTAAGATCCGAAGATCCTTTTAACCTATTTGAGGTGATTTTTCAGGTCGATATTGCTTGATATCTTGAACAATAACAAACTGCTGCACTATGTGTTGGATCCCGTTTTAACACTTCATAACACGAATCAATTAGGATCAAGAACTAGAAATAAGGAAAGGAGGGAGTTATAATACACCGTGTAGGATCCCTTTAACACATACACTTCATATCATACACGGATCTAGATCAAGAAATATAGAAAGAGAGTGAGATTATTTCCTAGAGAGAGAAAGAAGAGAGAGAGTGAGATGGGAGAGAAATTGAAAAGTGAAATGTTTATTATGAAATCAACTAACTTTTCCTAGGAGGAAAAGTTACTTATATACCCCGACACATTAAGTGACATTCGAGATATTTGACTAGGACCCGCGCTCGGGTTTTGCTTGGGATTAAACCCGAAACATAAACAATATTAGTTTAACTATCGAGCCCGATTCCCAATACATTTCTATTACAACGTTAACTAATTGATTGACCGAGACTTAAATGCATAATGAACGAACTTCATGTTCGACTTAATATTTTGAGGCTAATAATCTCCCCCGAAGTGAGTTCATTGATGACACTCCTTCATGAGATCATGAGATTGCTTTTGTCGTTAAGCTCATGTGGTCTTGGTCTTTCTCTTTGTTCTTTGTTGTAGGCTTGTTCCTTCATGCTTTGCGATCTTGACATTGAGCCTTTGTCATTGTCTTTCGACTTTGTCTTTTAGTTCGAGATCTTTAAATCTTATTCCTTGCTTGTTTTGTCGTCTTTGCCATCTTGCGATCTTGTGTTTTGACCAACATTCTCATACTATGCCTTATCTTGAAAGCTTTAAATCAGAGTTAGTGGAAGTCTTTGTCTTTAAATCTTGAGCTTTCATGATAGATTATCTTTGTAGAATGAGCATGAACATGTGGTAATGAATCGACTTTGGTTGATTGGGATACTGTCACCACCGTTTTAACCTGCAGGTTTACGTTAGTGATAATCGAGAAAATTGATTTGAAAATCAATCGACGTATTACTTGTAAAAGCGTTTTTGTAACACATCGGGAGTTTTAAGCTTTTATCAAAATTCATCAACCGTCAATTCATTTACTGGACCAAATCGATATCCAGTTGTCACAAGTTTGATTCATATAGAATCTCGCAAGTCACCTACCAAGAGCTTGTTTGATGCTGACTCAAGCAGGATTTCCATCTTCATTGTGAATACTAAAAGTATCACTCTGATGTTCTGGCAAATATCACAAGGATATTGCGTAGGACTCTTGTTAACAGCTTGTGAACTTGATGATGTTCAACAAGTGTTTGAAATGGAATGTGTCCTAACGAGATTTTTTTATTGACTCTAGGCCTCTAGACTCGTATTAGGCATTATGGTTATTCCAGTACCTTGGAGGCTGGATGGAGCAGACTGCCACCTATTCAATATCAATAATATCAGAGTGAGATGTCAATAGATAACGTGTGTATCTCCGTGACAAATGAGACAAGTTTCTGTTGAGAGAAACCGAATGGGTTTGGGAAGGTTGTGCATTGCATCACTGGGTCCATGATGTCATTTTCATGTCAGCAATCAAACATGTGATTCATTAACAGCATATGTATTGCACTGAGATTCTGCCTTAATGGTGTGGGGGCTTCTTTGTTATTACACCCTTTATCCATACATTTCTTTTTAATTCTTTAACGCCTTCAATGCTTACCAAGAGTCTTTACTAACACCTTGTTGTGTTTGTTTTCCATGTTTGCTCAATCTTAGTACGGGCATTTTTCCTAATATTCATTCATCTTCAATCATACCTAAGGACTGCTATTTCTAACTTTTTTTGGATATCCTTGGTTAGATCCTCCGGTTCTGTTGGATCATAGGATTGATTCTTAACCTAACACCTTATGATTTCAGAATCGGGTCGTGAAATTAAGGATGTTGTTGGGTATAAGATCGAAACCAATTAAAAACCTTTTTTCTTATTGATGTTCAGCACTTTGAGGAGATTAGATCATATTTTATTAATAATTTCTCCCCTTATTTTAAATAATTAACACTTAGTTTTTGTAATACCTTGTCTGATTAAAATATGTTCTTTAAAAATTGCGTGGGAGAAAAATATTATTAGTTGAATGGATTGGAACACTTTGATAACTGTTTTGAATACATAGACTTTGTCATTGTTGTGTATCCAAAAACATTAAAACTTTGTTTTTTTTTTTTAGAAAAACTCCCCCATAAAAAATAGGTCCAATTTGGAGAATTGAGTCTTTTGAAACATTGTGAGGGAGGAGTGTTGACACACAATTTTTAAAAGATTAGAAATGTCATGGAGAAAATTCTTGAAAATCGTGTTTCAACGTTTTGAAATACCATATGTTAAGAGGTGACTTTCTTCTAACGGTGAAGGGGTAAGCGAAGTGAAACGTACACTATCCTTTTTTCTTGAGCTAAAAACATTGAATGTCTTGTAAGAACAGCTCAATAGGGACGAGAACTAAACGGTTAAATTTTCTCGCTGTGAGGATTAAGTTATAAACCTTCCTTTATTTGAAGTTCCTGGTTATGTACTGATATTTGCACAAATAATCCATTTAGAAAAATTTGAAATGACACTGTATGAAAACTATTTGCAACTCTCGCGCGAACATCATTTACACCACGTGTCATTGTTTAATCGACATTTCTAAGCAAGTAAATGTTATCGTTTCAAGATGACTTGTCGAGAAGAATCTTTTTGGAATTTTTATATTTATTATGATTTTGTATTTATTTTTGAAGTTTTATATTTTTGTATTTTGCTTTTCTCAAAAATATGTACATGGTGATGTTTGATGATGATATCAAGCAATATCATTTGTCAGAACCTCCAGATCAGCTGTAGTCAAACATCTCATACCAATCCTTTGGATCAAGATACTTTTAAACCGATCCTTAGGAAGGGCTTGGACTTTCGTAAAACATGTCAGCTAACTGGTATTAGTTTTATGACAATTTTTAGTTCAAGTTATTAACCATTTTCATCATGTTCCATTATGAAATTGATACCGAGTATGGTTGTGCTTTGTTCGCGAATGATGTACGGGGTTTGCATGAATGATTATTGATATGGCTGACTAGAGTCGCAAGTACACGGTTTTATTGTGTTGTAGTTGAAAGCATAATCTTGAAGTTGTGTCTCATTCCACATTACTTGAGCACAACTTGTAGATAACGCCACGTACTCTGCCTCTGCTGAAGACATTGCAGTGCAGTTCTGTTTCTTTGACATCCAACTTACTAGCTTATCACCAAGGAACTGTATCCGTCCAGAAGTGCTTTTGCGAGTATCAATGCATCTGGCATGATCAACGTTAAAATTGCTATTAGGTTCAAAAGCCAGAAATTTTTTGGATACCAGGGTGTCCACATGTTAATGGTACAATTTGTATTTAAAGATTCTTTTAACCTCTATGAGGTGCTTTTGTGTTGGTTGTGCTTGATAACGTGCACAATTAGCATACTGGCTTGCAATAAGTATGGTCTACTTAGATGTCATGTACATGAGTGACCCAATTTTTACTACGGTTATCAGATTGGTCTAAGGGTTCTCCACTCAAATCCTACATTATAGTTTGGGTTTAGTAGCCATTGGTGTACCAAAGGAGTTCGACAATTGTCCATATTAGCTTTTTTAGAATTTCTTAAAGCGTACTTGGCTCTGATGGATAAAATACACTTTGGGGACTGGAGGATCTGAAGTCCTAAAAAGAATTTCAATCTCCCCATTAAGGACATTTCAAAATCTACTGTAGCATTATCTTTTCAAATCTTTTGAATATTTAGGGTTGTAGACCTAAAACATTATGTCATCAACGCTAAATCTGCTGCACTAGTTAGAATATCCTCCCCGTATTTTATCTTGAATAAAGTTGGGTCAATTGTACTTTAGTAAAAGCCTTTGGACATCAGGAAGTTTGATAGTTCATCATACCAGGCTCTTGGAGCTTGTTTTAATCCATACAAAGCTTTCCTCAGAAGGTAGACTTTTTTCTGGATGATCTGCGATCACGAAAAACCCTTCTGGCTGAAGCAACATAAACATCCTCCTTCAGTGGGACCATAAGAAATTGTCGTTTTAACGTCCATCTGATAGATTGGAAAAGATTTGTGTGCTGTTGTAGGAACCAAAAATCGAACTGCTTTCCATGCGAGCAACTGGTGCAAATGATTCTTTCAAAATCAATACCCTCTTTCCATGAGCATAAACTTTAGCTATCAAGTCATGCTTGTTGCGAATTAAAAAAAAACAGTTTGAATCCTCATCCTTTTTGTTTCTTCCGTAAACCACTTTAGCTTTTGAATAATCCTGCCAATGTTTTGTCGATATTTTCCCAGACTTTTTAGTTGTCGAACTGATGGAAGTTCCTCCGCATTGCTTCGTGTTTTTTGATCCATGCAGAATCAGCCATTGCCTCCTTAATGTTCTTCGGTTCAACAATACTCACGTGAGCGCGAACATACACATTCAGGATCTGTGGCAAGCTGTCGTCTTGTTTGAACGGCTGGTGGATTCCTCCTACGAACTTGTTTATGGTATGATCTCTGGTCCTTCGGTAAGTCATGACTTTGTGGTTGAAATTGAAATGAATGCACATCGGTATTATCAATGTTGCGTGAGGAAGACTCACTAATTTCTTGTACCCGTGTACAAAAAGGATTGATAAATTCAGCTTCTTGAAATGATGCATTCGGTGCTTGATCATTGTTGTTGTCCTCAGCATGACCGTGTGTTGGAGTGTAGTATTCTTCAATTAAAGGACTGAAGAGAAATTCCAACTCTTGATGTGACGAATCTGTCTTCTCTGCTGTAGGAACAACATTTTGTCTTGGGGGCACGGGGTCAGAGTTGTCATAATCTGACACCTTTTGTCCTTGAGGAACGAGGCCTGAAGAGACATTTTCAATAGACATCTCTTGTCGTTGTGGTGCGAGGTCTGAACTGTTGTGATCAGACATCATTTCTTTGATTTCATCAAACTTGATATGAATGGACTCAACTATTAAGCGTGTTCTCTTGTTGTAAACACGATATCCCTTCGACTGAGTAGAATATCCCACCATGACACATGGATCCCCTTTTTCTTTCATCTTATCTAAATTTTCCCCATCTCTAGTTATGTAACAAATGCAACCAAAGATGTGAAGATGTTTTATTGAAGGTTTCCTGTCATTAATGATGTGATACGCCGTCTTTCCATGAGCCGATATGATGATTGATCTGTTCTGAAGTTTTATAAAAAAAAAACAAAAAAAAACATGCGGTTGCAACTGCTTCAGCCCAAAATGATAATGGAAGCTTAGAAGCTGAGAGCATTGTTCGAGCAGCCTCAACAAGAGTGCGGTTCTGTCTTTCGACAACGCCGTTCTGTTCAGGTGTTTGAGGAGTGGAAGTCTGATGTTCAATGCCTTCTTCTTTGAAATAAGCATGGAGTGTCTTGTTCAAGAACTCTGTGCCTCTGTCAGTACGAACACTAATAACTTGAGCTTGAAGATTGCGTTGAATCATCGTGACGTAAGTCTTTGAGAACTTCTGGTTGTTTCATCCTTGGATCGTAGAGAAAAAGAGTCCAAGTGTATTTGAATAGTTCATCACAATCACCAGAATTTATTTCTTCCCATTTATGCTTGCAACGCATGGAACCAACAAGTTCCATGGGAGCAAATTAGCTTCCTTTGGAAACTTGGAATTCTTTTGACTTAAATGAGCTTCTTTTTGCTTTACACATTTCACAAGACGAACAAAGTTGATCCTTGAATATTTCAACTTGGTAAGCCTGTCACAACATCTTTCTTTAAGAGTAAGGTGATGTATTAGAAATTAAGATGTAGAAAGTCTTCGTTTGCATAACCCATGCTTGAGTTGGTGTAGCTTTAGCCATGAAACAGATCAGAGTTGATGAATTTTTTTGTTTATTGAAGAGAAATTTTGAGTAGAGATAGATCCACGATTTACCAGTTAGTAAATAATTTCCCCTGAAGATCTCTCACAAAACAAGTAGATTTCTTGAAAGCAATCTCCAAATCTATAACACCTCGTATTTTAGGTCATTGTATGACATTATGTAATTCATAATTTATTTTTAGGGTTTTACGCGTTTACTCTTAAACCGTAAATTTAGTTAATCGCGTAAACTGGAAATTGATCATACAATGTAAACGGGCATTTAAACGATTAAATGTTTGGCATCAAGGGCAAGTGTTATAATGATTTATGAGGATAATTAATAACTTTGTTCAATCTTATTTTTGTCGGCTAAGTAAAATGCTTACGTTTCATTATAAAATGGGTTAGGCATACCCGGAGGAAGTGTCTAAAACCAAACTACAACTAAACGAATACCCATGGGATTTTACCAATACTCAAAATAATTAAAAATTACATCATATACATATATATATATGCCGAAATTAAGAAGATAGGACCAAGACTTTTTTTTATACATAATATCTAGATATTTCATAAAGGTAACTCTTACACCTTTTACCAACTTGACTTGTTAAACTAAACTAGGGTTAGAAAGTAACCATGGTTAAGTTAAGAAGATATTTATACTATAAATAGCCATGCATGCATGAGTAATCTTTACCTTTCTTATTTACATGCAAAAATTATTTCTTTCTTCCTTTCTTATCCCAAAACTCACGGCACAATACCCCTTTAATACACAATCCACACTTTGATTTTCCAAGATTATACAACCCTTTACACAACATACTTAAGGTATTCTAAGGTGTTGGGAAGCATTGTTATTCATTTTCAAGTAAGAGAAGGAAAAAGGAAAGATTAGGTTTTTAAACCTAATCTTGGGTTATAAGCTTGGAAGATTTGATTTTGATCTAAAACACGAGGTTAGAACTATTATCTCATCTATTTTTACATAATTACTAAGGTTTTCTTAAATCTTCATACTTTATTTCTTAGGATTTTATGTGTTACATGTTAATTATTAGCCACAATCCCCACTAATGACTTTTCTAATATGAAATATGAGTTATTATTTTGTTTAATGATTTATACATTATTCTTATGTCATATGGTCCTATATATATGGAAAAGTAAATATAAAAGTATGTTAACATATTGATTAAGTATAAACATGTTTAGGTTAAATTAGGGTTTTATAAGGTTTCTTAAACTTCACATGTGAAAATAATGAAAGTAAAAGGGTTAAACTTGTTAAAATGAAATTATATGGACTAGGGATGATATTAGACTTTATTATAAGTACCACATATGTAAAATATGGTTATAAGAGTTTTTATAGTAAAATTACTAACCTTAATTAATACATAAACAAGTTTTTATAAAGTTATACACTTAAATTCATATGGGCTGTTTACAAAATTCATTTAGACAGTAGTAATGATTATTTTATAAAAATAATACTGTCTGTGACGATTCCATAATGATAAAACTTGAAAAACCGATCTATAAACGAAAAAGTACGTTTTTAAAAAAACGAAGTTTACGACTATAAATTCTTTATAAAATATTTTTATAAATAGTTAATTATTCATTCAGCAATTTTATTTTTAAAACATCTAAAAAATATGATTATATTTTGATTACGAGATCGTACACGCAAGAATCGTTAATAAAACGGACAACTATAACGAATTAAACTACGACGTTTTCGATAATTAAAGTTTATAAAGTAATTTTAGAAACTTGAACAGTAAAAATCATATTCATCAGGTGGATAAATTTTGTGAAAATTATAAATTCTTTTAATAACCGAGGAACTCGTACCTCGAATAGTAATCACTAAAATCGGAGTTAGTTAAATGAATAAGTTATCGCGATTACGGAAAGAGTTTACGTAATTTAGACGTAAAAAATCGGGTATATAGCTGTCATTGAACAGTAATTTTTCTATTCATCACAGAATCTTAAAACTGAAAATGTAATATTTTGATTATCACTCGGTCTTACTACGATTACGTGACGTAAGAACGCGTTAGCATCAGGATTTAAAACGGACCAAACTAGGTCATTTTTACGAAAAGTTTATTTATAACGTTTTTCACTTTATAATTACTATTTTCTTAAAACGATTAGTCGGTGATTTATGCTATATAGAATATTTGGTGGTTATCATAAAGTGCTTATATTAAATAGGAGTTTCCTAATGAGGCCTCTTCGGATGGCGTATCGATGAGTTTTGGATTTGCGATTTTAAAGTGTCCTAAACTCCTCGTACGTCATGTCTGACCTCTTTAAATTATTAAAGTGTCCTAACTCCTCGTACGTCATGTCATGACCTCTTTAATTATGATAGCCCGAACGATAGCACGACGTAACTACTATAAGATTATATTGAATGTTATAAATTGAAGTACTCGGTACATATACGACCTTAATTTAAATAGGTTGCATCTATCGTCTTGCGTGACGTTTTATCTGTGTTATATTTGAGCTATCTGTACTCAAGGTGAGTTCATAGCCCTACTTTTACAGTTTTACTAATTTACTATTATTCGGGGTGAGAACATGCTTTGTTTTATAAATTGGACGCAAGTATTTAAAGTATATTGATTATGTGTTTGCCTAAGTAGCGATAACCCTCCTGAGCCCATTTTCATGAACTGTCAATTGCATGATGTAGTTGTTAATTGCATTATGTGAGCGCGAATGATATAAATAGATCTATTGGGATTAACCTCCCCGTTTGGGTGATTAGCTATCACCGGGAACGAACGTTGACCATGTCGGACTTGGATGTTGCGGGTTACAACATCTGTACGGGCAAAATAACTGCTAAAATAGCAAATATAGGTTGAGCTTCGGTGTCATGAGCTTAGTGCAACAGTAATCTGGTTTTGTGATTGTTGGCATATGTTGTAACATCACGGGAAAGTCTTGCGGTCCTGCATAATTTAAATACATAAACCTATGAATTCACCAACAATTTTGTTGACGTTTTAAGCAATGTTTTCAGGAGGTCATTAGGCACGAGATGCCAAGGATGCATTGGATTATGTTTTGGATTGCACTGTTAAAGATTTATGTGCATCATGTTTTGGGAAATCTATGTTATCTTTTGTAATATTAAACAAAGAACAAGTAAAGCTATAAGCTTTTGTAATATGTCTTTTATTTAAATCCAATGTATCAATCTAAACGACTTTTGTGTCGTTCTTATATATATCTTGTGCTGTTGATCTTGAAGTAACATGCCCCGGATCCTTATTCCGCTGCGACCCATTTTGGGGGTGTTACAGATTGGTATCAAGAGCCAAGGTTATAGAGAACCAGGTCAAAATGTTTTTGCTGGACTATAACCGTTTTCAAACATTGCATACATACAAAAGGGTTTTTACGGGGTATTCATATACAAATTGTTGCATTAGTCGGTTAGGCTATATACATGCACCCTTACAGTTAAAGCACTGTATCCCATTTTGTTGCACTACCGGACTGCCTACTGTTTCCCTAGCCCCAGCAACTGTCATCGTCCTTTGATTCCCAAACTGCCTTGACTGATTGTCGTTGTTATACCTTGGTGTGGTATCTTCAGTCTTGTTCTTGGAGTTTGAAGAAGTCGAAGTTTGTTGTTGGTAGTTTGTACAGCTTCTTTATGAAAAAGTTATAAATAAAAAAAAACTTAGCATGGAGTGCCAAGTTCCTTTTCATAACCTTATCCCCTCCAGCTTGTCTGGATCATTCTGCTTCCTCAGAAACGGACTCAGATTGAGGAGTAACTGGTTTGGCGATCTCTTTGCCTTTGTGTCTGGTAGAACGCACTTGATCGTGTGGAAGAAGATTGCTTGTATGATGGTGCATTCGATCTTTGAGGTTTGGTGCCTAATCGTAGTTTATCTGAATATTGTTGATGCAGCCGCAAGAAGTGCTAATGGATTTCCACATTCTGCAATCATCTCAGAACGATATCATTAACATCGTTTTTGAAACTGCTTCAGAACGTCAAACAGCTTGGTGAATGAGACTGTGTCTATTTCCTGTCTCTTGCTTGACCACCGTCACAATCTTACATTCTGTTGAAGTTGTTGAAGAAATTGAACAATCACTGCATTTGGTGAAACTGCCAGTTGTACCTGTCACTCATTCATCAGTTTATAAAAACCGGGAGTAATAAGACTCCATGGATTCTCCCATCTCGAGAAGATAAAATTTCCTAAATTCCCAAATAGATGTCTTTACATCTTGTACGTTCAACTATTCCCCTTGGAGTAGCCTTCAATTGGCTGTCCACATTCTCCTTTGCTGTTTGCATGCATCCAATCATTAGAGTAAAATTCATCCCCACTACCAGTCAGAATCAAGAAAATAGCTGCCCTTTCTAGCTTGAAAGTAAAGTTTGTTCTCTGCGTCATGTGTGTATTGCTCTACTTCTTCATGTGGCACTACTGTGTAGAATGTTTCTCTGCTGCTTCACCTGCTGCAATTTTACGTTCGAGGCATATATGGACCGTCAAAGATGCAACTTCCTCCAATATTCACCATTCGATTAGTGTCAAGGTATCGCAGAAAACGTGAATGCCACAGAGAATATCCTTCCTGGTCCAGCATCGGTGGATGCTCTTATTGAACCAGCTGCCATTATATGTTATGCATTTGGCTACTCTGTGATGATGTGTTAACTGGATTAAGACATGATGGAATGAATACTTATGAATTATGAAGTGTGATTGATTTTGTTGGATCTTAAGTGGATATGATGTGATTGAAGTTGTGGTTGTGTAAGCAATTCACGTTCACGGGATTTTACACGTCTATGATTAAAACCGATAAATGAATTAACGGGATTTTACAAAATCAATAGAAAACCGTGAGTGATTTGATTCGGAATCAGCGGCGAAAAATTCCAAAAAAACTAAAAAGCGTCAATAAATCATAGAAAATGATGTTTTTGGGCCTCTAAAAATCCTTAACTAGCTAAAGGATGCTTACAGGGTGATCCGTCTCGTTTTTCTCTTCGATTTGAGAGGTCACGGGCCTAAAACGGACTTACGGATCAAAAGTTATGGCTGTTTTACTGAAACCCTTTTCGTCACACAAGTTTTCTAAAAAAATTTCCGTTCGGTCCAAAAAAAATTTGCTCGTTCGATTCCGCTCGTTCGGTTCCGCTCGTTCGGTTCCGCTCGTTCGGTTCCGCTCGTTCGGTCCTTGAAGAAAAAGAACTCGTTCGGTCCTCGAAAATTTTTTCTCGTTCGGTTGTACAACTTTTTCTCTCGTTCGGTTCATACGTTTAACCACTCGTTCGGTTGTAACTTTTTTCCACTTTTTTTTCGTTTCTTTCTCTTCTGGTCACCGAGTACATCACGTGTGAATAACCCAATGAAGCCGAGAGATTGTTAGCTCTAACTAGGCGTTTCCAACCACAAAATGAGCCATGAAAAAAGTATGGTTGCCGAGTGATGAAGCAACCCAACTGCCGAATCCAATAGTCTTACAACAACAAAAAAAACCACGAAATCCACCCGAGGCGATTGATACCAATTGTAGGAACCCGATTCACTTCACTTCATAAATCAACACGGATCAAGAACAAGAAACTTGAAAAGAGATAGAGAGAAAAGAGAGAGACTTGAGAGAGATAGAAATTAGATTTAGAAAAATGAAAACTAGATATTTTCTGAAAAGAAAATATCTATATATATGAGATATTTTCTGAAAATATCTAAATATATATATACCCCTACACATTTAATGTGACGCGCGGGATATTTAACTAGGACCCGGGCTCGGGTTTTGTTTGGGATTAAACCCGAAACATATACAATATTAGATTATCTATCGAGCCTGATTCCCGATAATATTTTATTACAACATTAACTAATTAAAGACTGAAGCTCCATCGTAGAGTGACCGAGCTTCCTTGTTCGACTCAATAAATTGAGGCTAACAAAAAGACTTGAAGTTTGGGAATTGGTGTCGTATCCAGATAACGTGTTCTTGATCAAACTCAAATGGATTTATAAGGTCAAAACAGATGAATCTGGTGGGGTACTAAAGAATAAGGCTCGACTAGTTGCTCAAGGATTCAAACAAGAAGAGGGTATCGATTTCGAGGAATCATTTTTACCGGTCGCTAGAATAGAGGCCATTTGTATCTTCATAGCAAATGCCACTTACAAGAATATAACAATCTACCAAATGGAAGTCAAAATGGCTTTCTTGAATGGCGAGCTCAAAGAAGAGGTTTATGTTTCTCAACCAGAAGGATTTGTTGATCAGGACAACCCATCGCATGTATACAAGCTCAAAAAGGCTCTTTACGATCTAAAACAAGAACCACGTGCATGGTATGATATGTTGTTAAGCTTCCTCATCTCTCAACAATTCTCCAAAGGTGTAGTTCATCCAACACTCTTTACACGGCATGCTGGAAACGACATATTACTGATATAAATTTATGTTGACGATATAATATTTGCATCATCTAATACTGCCATGTGTGATGAGTTTGCTAATCAGGTGACCAATAAGTTCAAGATGTCAATGATGGGGCAAATGTCATACTTTTAGAGATTAACAAATATCTCAAAGTCCTAGATGCATCTTTATAAACCAATCTAAATATGCTTCTGAAATTGTTAAAAAATATGGTTTGCATTCTACTGATTCTGTCGACACACCTATAATTAAAAAGAAGAAACTAGATGAAGATCTATAGGGGAAAAACTGATGATAGCTACACCTTCCTGGTGGCAAACAGATTACACATATTTTTAGGATTCCAAATTGATAAGAAACGAAAATTTTCAATTAATAACGAATGAGTTATGAATTTCGCGAGTTTACGACAATTAATACTTTTATAAAAGTTACTATTCATGACAGAAACATTTATTTTTGTAAACCTCATAAATAAATAGAACTTTCAATTACGAGAACGTGCTCAAAAGAATCGCTAAAAATGGAGCTATAACGAATAAAATACGACGTTTACGGGTTTTACGATAACTAAAACTATAAAAATAACTTTATAACTGGTGTGAACAGTAAAAAGTACTGTTCATCAGAGGATCAAAAATATGAAAATGTCAAATTATGATAACTCGTCCTAATACGAAAGCGTGGGCATAAGAAACGTCAAAATCGGGCTTAAAACGCGAAAGTTACGCCAGTTTTACTACAACGGTAATTATAAACGTTTTAACTTATTAAACACAATTTTACCAAAACAATTAGATGGTGATTGAACTATATAGACCTATATGTGGTATTAGTTAAGCAAAGTGCTATATTACTAGGGAGTTTCATAATGAGGCCTCTTCGGGGTGGCGTATCGACGAGTTGTACGATTTAAAGTGTCCTAGCTTCCCATACGGTCAACTACATGACTCTTAAATTATGGGAGAGCTCCGAACTGATTCGTATGATGTAACTAACCTGGACTGTATATGATGTTAGTTAATGTAAAGGATTGGTTACTTATAGCCCTAAATTAAATAGGTTGCATCTGACGATTTGCGTGACGCATTATCTGTGATATTTGGATTATCAGAACTCAAGGTGAGTTCATAGCCCCACATTTTTACGATTTCAATGATTTATAACTATGGGGTGGAAACATGCTTTGTTTTATAAATTGGACGCAAGTGGATATTTTATATTGATTACATGTTTGCCTAAGTAGCGATAACCCAAGTTGAGCCCATTATCATGAACTGTCAATTGCATAGATGTAGTTGTTAATTACATTATGTAAGCGCGAATGTTATGAATAGATCTATTTAGGGAAACGACCTCCCCGTTTGGGTGACTAGCTATCACCAAGAACGAACATATAGCATGTCGAATTTGGGGATGTTTCGGGTTAAACATCTAATCGGGCAGAAATTTCAATATACATTATTGCAAGAAAGATTGTCGAGCTTCAGTGTCATGAGCTTAGGAAAATGTAATCTGGTTTTGTGATGTCTGCATGTGTTGCATTATCACAGGGAAAGTCTTGCGGTCTTGCATATTATGATTTATCAAACCTATGAATTCACCAACATTATTGTTGACGTTTTAAAGCAATGTTTTTCAGGAGATCAGTTAAGCTTAAGTGCCAAGGTATTACGTTAGTGATTTGTTTTTGGGATGTCAAGATAAAAGAATGGTGTGTATTCTGTGTTGGGATAAACCCATGTGTTGTGAGACCGTATCTTTGTAATAATAATCAGCGAAAACAAGTAAAGCTTCGGTCTATATGTATCAACTTTTGTTAAATCAATGTATCATTTTTAAACGACTTTTTGTGTCGTTCTTATATATATCTTGTGCTGTTGATCTTGAAGTAACACGCCCCTGACCCTTATTCCGCTGCGACCCAATTTGGTGGTGTTACAGATTGGTATCAAGAGCCAAGGTTATAGAGAACCAGGTCAAATGTTTTTGCTGGACTATAACCGTTTTCAAACATTGCATTCATAAAAAAGGGTTTTTATGGGACACTAGTTGTTGCATTAGTTAGTTGGACTAGATGCATTCATAATTGATATACGTGGTTATAATATATTACGTATATTACAATAAGAGCCTTATATAATACTATTCATCTAACTTATTTCTGCTGGCACAGTAGTCTGTCAGCTGATTCACTGTTACCTATGCTTTGTTCACTCTGAGGCAGCGGATCTTAGAGTATTCGACATCTCGAGGGGGTGCCACTTTTAGGAGGCTACCCGACAGTTGTTGTGAGCTAAGTCACCATCACTATCTCCAGGTATGTACCATTATACACATATAGAGGGAGGAGTGATGATGTCCAGTGTACATTCCAGAGCCAGAGCATCCGAGGCATTTAGTGCAGCTGCGGATGTGGCACCTACACCTCCATCTTTACGTGTATGTGTTCTTTTTATCTCCAACGTATTCAGGACCCCACGTATCTGTAGAGCAGCCAAGGCTTAGCGGAGAGTACGCTCTATCATATCCATCCACCTAATCATCCTGTAGTACTCCCCTCGGGGACCCTAACCATTTAGACTACTAAGAGACCACTAGACTGAGACTCCATCCGACTAGTCCGCAGTGAGCGTGTGATATGTCCCGAGGCAGAGTGAACTCACCAGACCGCCTCGGAGTGGTGAATCTACTCAGTACTGTATCTCCTAGACCTAGTTGTGAGGGGGGGTGGTGGGTGGGGAGAGTTCTTCTGCTGCTGCTACGAGACAGCCAGGACCCACTATGGACCATAGAGTCGAGTACAGTCTTGTAGACACTATGGAGACCAGGTTTCGAGATACTGAGAAGAGGATGATGACCGCCTTAGAGATGGTCAACATGAGGGTCAGTTACCAGGTAGATGTTCGCAGTAGAGAGAGTTTGGAGTTTTACTTACGACATCACGATGCCCAGAAGGATCATGCAGTTGTGAGAGCTGAGATTGAGGTATTAAGGAGAGAGAGGACTTATGCTTTCGAGAAAGATGGAGTTAGAGGACCCGTCAGGCCTTGGCTAGGTCTGAAGCTTACTGCAGGACATTAGAGGCACGAGTTACAGTGTTAGAGACTGAGGTGCGTCGCCACGAGTGGCAGCGTCAGGCTGCAGATGATTTGGCTATTCAGCATATCATGCGTACCCAGGCCCTAGAGGCTGGAGCACGCATTGACACATTGGAGGACACTGGTAGTAGTTCCTAGACTTTGGTTATGATTGTAGCTACTATGCAGTCTGTTAAGTTTTTATGGGTTACTCCCAGCTAGCAGACGATATAAATCTTTTGTTTTGGTTAGCTATCCTGTATAGATCTTTTATTTATGATTAGCTATCCTGTATAGCCTACTAAGTATTACGGGTAACTCCCAGCTAGTAGGGCTCTATGTTGATTTTCATTTTGTAACCTAGCGATAGGGAATCATTATGTACCAAACAGATCATGTATATTTCCAGATTATATATGGAATGGATGTATTATGTTATGTCGATCTTGTGTAGGTTGGGATGTCTTCACTGTGTGATGTGTCTTATTTTATCTTCTCGCTGCCATCTTGTTATGTTCTCGTTATGTGTATTAAAATTCTAACGGGTATTGTATTTTCTTGTGAGCTGAAAGAAAATGGCACCAAAGAGATCGACAAGGTCAACACCAGTCACACCAACCATAAACTGCAAACACCCACCACAACTGTTTACTGAGGCACAACTTCAGGCCTTAATTGACCAAGGAGTTGTGCTGCAATGGCTGAAGCAGAAGCAAGCAGGGTTAGGAATGGCTACAACATCAATGGTTCAGGACCAAGGCCAGCACAACTGCTCGCGAATGCTCTTAATCTGAAATTCTTGAAATGAAAACCTATTGGACTTCAAAGGCACTGAGGGAGTCGTCGGACTCACTCGATGGTTTGAGAAAATGAGTATAGCATTAGCAATTGCACAGCATCTTGTCAAGTTAAATTTGCGACTTGCACTCTACAAGACGATGCTCTTACATGATGGACATTATCATGTTAGACCACTAACCCAAAGCAGCTCTCATGTCCCATGCCATGGCAACAGCTAAAGTAGAAAATGATGGACAGTAAGTAATGCCGAGGGGTTGGAGATCAAGAAGATTGGACTAAGATGTGATCTTAGGTTAGGAGGCACCGATGTGGTTGCCTATTAGTCGACGATTTCAGCAACTAGCTTTGATGTGTTCCAGGATGTTCCAGGAAGAGCTAGACAAGGATTGAAAAAGTATATCGGTGGCTTATGCCCGATATGATCATGGCAGTGTAAAGGCATTAAGCCAATAACATGCTAGAGGCTATGAGTTTACAACTGAGTTGATGGATGAGAGACCCAGGGCCAATGCTGAACGTCATGGTAGAAAGGTAAGTAAAGTATGATGATCTTTCAAGAACAATCAAAAACGCCAACATACAGAGAATAGAGCTAGAACCCAGGCCAGCCTTCACTGGCAAGCATAGTGACAGGAAATAATACGCCGGGCCTAAACCTCTGTGTTCCAAGTGTTAATTCACTCATGAAGGTTCCTTGTTCCAACTAGGTGCCAATAAATTGCATGAGGGTTGGCCATGTGGCAAGGATTTGTAGAAGCGACCTGCAATATGCTAACATACAACAACCGCAAATCAACAACAATAATAATCAGAAGGGAAAGGGTTATGATGAGTGCCGGAGCGCAAGAGACGTTTTTAGAGAAACTGCCAAAACTGAAAACAATGACGTAGTAATCAAGCTGGGAGGACAGGTACTCCGCAAAGGTGTAGTGTGGTTAGAAACGCGTGGGCAAACCCATGAACACAGTTGGCGGGGTTAAGTTCCTTCTAAACTAAACCGCTTGCTATATATTTATTTGTACGGGTGTCGATCGAAGTTTGTGTCTACTGCATTTAGCTCCCAAAATTGACATCACGCCAACTACCCTTAGATCCACTATTTATGATGTCAAACTAGCTGACGGGAGAATAATTGGGTTAACACTCTCCTTCAGGAGTTGCACATTAACACTTCTAAACCACAATTCAACATAACCTTAATGCTTGTAGACAACTTGGTTGTTTCGATGCTATAATCGGTATGGATTGGTTGGCGAAGTACCAAGCGGTCATCATGTGTGCCGAGAAGATTGTTCGCATCACCCTGGTAAATGAAATGCCTTAATCAATACACGGTGATGAAGTAACAGGGAAATGTGGACACGGATAAAACATCTATTTTCGTGCACTAAAACGCAAAAGTACATGGAAAAAGGGTTTCCTATCTTTCTGGCACATGTTACTGCAAAAGAGGTTGAAGACAAGTCAGAGAAGAAGCGACTTGAGGACGTACCAGTAGTTCAAGACTTTCCTGGAGTATTTCCTGAAGACTTGCCGGGTCTTCCTCCGACTCGACAAGTGGAGTTTCAAATTGATTTGGTACCTGGTGCTGCACCTGTAGCACGGGCACCTTATCGATTGGCGCCTTCTGAAATGAAAGAGTTATCAGAGCAACTGAAAGAGCTGTCCGACAAAGGCTTTATAAGACCCAGTTCCTCACCCTGGGGAGCTCCGGTCTTGTTTGTCAAGAAGAAGGATGGATCATTCCGGATGTGCATTGACTATCGGGAATTAAACAAACTAACAGTGAAGAACCATTATCCACTCCCCATGCATTGATGATTTATTTGATAGCTTCAAGGTTGGAGTTATCTACTCGAAGATCGACCTGAAGGTCAGATTATCACCAACTGAGGGTTCGAGAAGAAGACATTCTGAAGATTCTGATTGCAGTTTAGATACACAATAAAATATACTATAAAAATAATATTCCCCAAGAGCAATTAAGAAAATTCCCTAAGGAAAATTCACTCTTAAAAATAATATCTAATTATATATATTAATACAAATATTTAACCGGGTAAATATGATCCCGGGTCGTTCTCACCATACGACTAGTTGAAATTGAAACCTCGTTTTAAGCTTGGATTTGATTTGAATGAATCAACTATATTTTTGATAATCTATATCTAACTAAATAAAAGCCACAATTAATAATTTGTAAACAATTAAGGCAATTTACACAAATTACGCAAATTCGGGAAACCCGACGATTAAGCAGACTAGACTGAATTTTAACCCTAAGATTGAAATAATTTTCTACACCTAAATTAGGATAGAAAGAAAATTTTAACGAAAAAAACATAATACTTTTTTTAGATTATTTTTGAATTTTTTAAAAACTATTTAATTCTAATTAAATCCTAAAAAATAAAAAGAAGTAGAAAATAATTGAAGATATATTTTTTCCTATGTAAAATAAGTAAAAAGAAAATTTTAGAAAAAGGAATTACTATTTTTGGCTTTTTAGTTAAAAGTTATGAATTATCTAAGATTTTAACTAATTAAAACTTTAAAGTAATAAAAATATGAAAAATAATAAAAAAAAAATTTTTTTTCCTTAAAATTTTATAAAAAGTAAACTTAATTAAAGAAAATATGCAAAAATTTAAATAAAAAAAAAGCCTAATTTTTATCTTTTTAACTAAACTTTAATTAAAACTTAATTAAAAATTTAACCTACTTCTTAATTAAAAATTATAAACCTAACTAACTATAACTAACTGAAGACTAACTATGAAAAACCTTAAAGGACTAATAGTGAAAACAAAGAGACAAACGGGGAACTAACTGAGTTAACAAGCAAATATCAAAATTACAAAACCTACCCTGAGCTCAAGCCCGATTACACCCCAAGTCCTTTAAAGCCTAAAATAAGTTGAGATTTAAAAAGAGGTTTTTAGGAAAAACTTAAAAGAGCAAAGTTAGAGAATAAGCTGGCAAGAACAACTTTAACAAAGCTTATATGGGGATGAAAACCCACTGATTTAACTCAATTGAGCTTATTTATTACGATGGTTTACAGAAACAAGGGCTTATCTTTAGTTTTTGCTAAATAAGCTGTAAAAAGCTCAAAATAAGCTTAAAGTAAAATCTAAAAGCTGTTCTAAACTCCCTAAGATGTGCTTAAACTAATTGAGAAAAGAAACAAAAGCTGGAAACACTTTTAAGCTATTGAAAATGATTATGAAAATGGCTAACTCAGAAATTAAGCTAAATTGCACAAAATCAAATTAAGCTAAAAAGTTCAATAAGCTGAATTAAACCCTGAGCTCTTGCATTCTTAATTACTAGCTAATAGACTATGAAATTAAGTAATAAAAACAGATACTAACATAGAACAATTTAAAGCTTAAACATAAAACTAATGCCCTACTGTTTTTTTTTGCTTTGGCTTTTTTAATGACTTTTAAGAGCAAAAATAAGCTAGAACTTAAATCTGCAAATGAAAATAAGTGCTGATTTAAACTAAGCTATATGAATTCTAAACATATCTAATCCTAGCTCCACTCTCTACAATGATTACCTAAATGATAGCTATTAATAGATAGCCATTTCCTTCATAAGATAATGTTATAGCGGCTGCTCACTTTGCACAAACCAAGCCAAAGTGCAGGCCACCCTTATGGTGCAGCTGCACTTGACCACACTCTATTGAGTGTTCGTCAAAAAACTAAAGTCACTCTTAAAGCTTAGAGATCCTAGGACAAAAATAAGCCAACTAATTTTAAGCCTAAAGGTACCCTGGTGCTGGAAGATTCATAATAAGCCATAACTTTTTGAAAAATAAAAACTAACTTCTAAAAACTGAGTTACTACTTTCCTAAAATGATAACACAACTATCTCAACCAAATTGCACAATCTTCTTTGACTTTTAGAGGTCAAACTTTCTAAATCCAAACACTCCTTATGAATTTGACAGACAGAAATCAAGCTAGCTATTTGAAATCTACTTAACATAATCTTATTACCAGATAATAATTGACTTAAAACAAGCTTAACTAACAAGATTAAATAACTGAATAAGCCTAGAAATCTAAAATCTAAACTAGGTATGATACTTTTTTGGCTTTTTGGTTTTTTAAGTCATAAAACAAATATTACTAAGTTTATAGTTTAATAAGCAAACCACAAAAGCAATAGTAACTAATAAGCTCGATTATAGAGAAATAAGCACAAACTAAGCTACAAATTAGTAGATCTACAACTCAGAGCAATTTATTAAGCTTAATTATTTGAACTAGAATGAAAACAGAAAAGTAAATGAAAAACTTACAACTTGCCTAGCTAAACAAGGCTATGACCACTCTTAGAGCTTTGCTGCAAGCTCTCCTAGCTTATTAATAAGCTAGGAGTAATAGTCCCTTTTGGTTTTCCATTACAACCAACTTCCTTAGCTTTCCAATTATTTGCATAGGTAAGGTAATAGGTTTTTTAAGCTAATTTTAAGAAGTTTAAGTAGGATTTAGATCCAATTAGCTCATTCATTGAGTTAGAGACTCATGAGAGCTGAATAGAGCTTATTGAGAGCTTATGAATAAAAGAGAGTTAAGATAGATCAAAAGCAAACACTAAATTTTATTAACTAGAAACTTTTGATTACATTATGAAACGGAAAATTACAGCTGAGTTTTAAAAGAAAATTACAATAAGCAAAAATCAATAAGCTATATTAAAAGCTAAAAAACTAGTTAAAAATAGGATCCCATGTGTGTGAGAGGTGTGGCCCTTTTATAGCTGCTTTCTGAAGATTCTAGGCTTGCCTTGGATCCCAAGCCTTAATCAATCATCACCATTGGATTCTTTAATCATTGAAGAATTGTTGTAAGCCGTTGGATCCCATTTGTGCACACACGGATTGCCAGCGTGGCAATCCGTGATGTGACATATGTGTGCTTCTTCTGAGAGTGAAATGAGAACAAAACTTGGCTTCACTTGTGCTTTCTGTGGCCTCTTTGCTTGACTGAGCTTAAGTAAGCAATTGATTAGACTATAATATCCCTGCCATTTTGTAGAAGACCTCTTGAATTACCAAAATCACCCTTTAATTTCTATTTGCCCTTTGTTTTTGACAATGTGGTGAGATGTAGGTGACGATGAACAGTGAATGGTGCCTTTTTTATTTTTAACTGAGTTTGGGTGAAAACGGTTATAAGAGTTTGGGGTAATGACATTTTTGGTCCCTCTCAATTCTTTGTCTAATTTTAGTGTAAAAGGATTTTCGGAAATGGCAAGAGTAGTCCTTGTAGTTTTAATGAAATGAAATGGACTAGGAAAATGGGCTTATGATTTGGGCTTTTGGGCTCTTTGGTATCCGGGTATGGTTTTTAAGGCCCATAGGTTCTGAGGGCCAGCTAAGAGGTGAATGGACCATTTGTTGACATTAATGAAAACTTGTGGTGCTGCACCTGTAGCACGGGCACCTTATCGATTGGCCCCATCAGAAATGAAAGAATTGGCGGATCAACTACAAGAGCTTTCCGACAAAGGCTTTATAAGACCTAGTTCGTCACCATGGGGAGCTCCAGTTCTATTCGTTAAAAAGAAAGATGGATCGTTACGGATGTGCATAGATTATCGGGAACTAAACAAACTAACGGTGAAGAACCGTTATCCGCTACCAAGAATTGATGACTTATTTGACCAACTTCAAGGGTCGAGTGTCTACTCGAAGATCGACCTAAGGTCAGGTTATCACCAATTGAGGGTTCGAGAAGAAGACATCTCGAAGACTGCCTTCAGAACTCGATATGGACATTATGAATTCCAAGTTATGCCGTTTGGTTTGACCAACGCACCTGCTGTGTTTATGGACCTCATGAACCGAGTGTGCAAACCTTATCTGGACAAATTCGTAATTGTCTTTATTGACGATATTTTGATCTATTCCAAGAACAAGCAAGAGCACGAAGAGCATCTGAAGATAATATTGGAGTTGTTGAAGAAAGAGGAGTTGTATGCAAAATTTTCCAAGTGTGAATTTTGGATTCCCAAAGTACAGTTCCTCGGTCACGTGATTGATAATAAAGGCATTCATGTGGATCCAGCCAAGATCGAATCCGTTAAAGATTGGGCATCTCCTAAGACACCAACGGAGATTCGTCAGTTTTTAGGTCTTGCTGGGTATTATCGACGATTCATTGAAGGGTTTTCAAAGATCGCCAAACCAATGACCAAGCTCACTCAAAAGAAGGTCAAGTTTGAGTGGGGTGACAAACAAGAAGCAGCGTTCCAGTTATTGAAGCAGAAATTGTGTAGTGCACCAATTCTGGCTTTACCCGAAGGAAGTGAAGATTTTATCGTATACTGCGATGCTTCGATCAAGGGTTTGGGCGCTGTGTTGATGCAAAGAGAAAAGGTGATTTCTTATGCATCACGCCAGTTAAAGATCCATGAGAAAAACTATACTACTCATGATCTGGAACTTGGAGCAGTAGTGTTTGCTCTGAAGATTTGGAGACACTATCTGTATGGTACCAAGTGTACGGTGTTCACTGATCATAAGAGTTTACAGCATATTCTTAATCAGAAGGAATTGAACATGAGACAACGCCGATGGTTAGAGTTGCTGAGTGATTACGATTGCGATATTCGTTATCACCCAGGGAAGGCAAATGTCGTTGCTGATGCTTTGAGCAGGAAAGAACGGGAACCACCGTTAAGAGTTCGAGCTTTAGTCATGACTATTGGCTTGGATCTTCCTAAGCAAATCTTAAATGCTCAGACTGAAGCACGGAAACCAGAAAACATCAAGAATGAGGATGTTGGAGGTATGCTGATTGAAAATGCTAAATATCCAGAGGCAATGAGAACAGAAAAGTTGGAACCTCGTACGGATGGAACCCTATGCCTCAATGGCAGGAGTTGGTTACCTTGTTATGGCGATTTGCGGACTGTGATCATGCACGAGTCCCACAAATCGAAGTATTCTATCCATCCAGGTTCCGAGAAAATGTACCAAGACGTAAAGAAGCTATATTGGTGGCCCAATATGAAAGCTGATATCGCCACCTATGTTAGCAAGTGCTTGACCTGTGCTAAGGTTAAGGCCGAACATCAGAGACAATCGGGTTTGTTGGTACAACCCGAAATACCTCAATGGAAGTGGGACAATATCACGATGGATTTTGTCACAAAGCTTCCTAGGTCATCACAAGGGTATGACACCATTTGGGTAATCGTTGACCGTCTTACAAAGTCAGCAATCTTTATACCCATGAAAGAAACTGACCCTTTGGAGAAACTAGCGAGATTGTACCTGAAGGAAGTAGTAACAAGACATGGAATACCGGTCTCGATTATTTGTGATCGTGACCCTAGGTTCGCATCGAATTTCTGGAGGTCGCTTCAGAAAGCTTTGGGTACAAGTTTAGATATGAGTACGGCATATCATCCGCAAACTGACGGACAAAGCGAGAGAACCATTCAAACTCTCGAAGATATGCTTAGAGCTTGTGTGATCGACTTTGGAAATGGTTGGGTTAAACATTTGCCATTGGTCGAGTTTTCATACAATAACAGTTATCATGCTAGCATTAAGGCTGCACCCTTTGAGGCACTTTACGGTAGAAAATGTCGTTCGCCTGTTTGTTGGGCTGAGGTTGGAGAAGTTCAACTCACCGGTCCAGAGATAGTACAAGAGACGACTGAGAGAATCATTCAAGTTAAGCAAAGGATGCAAGCTGCTCGTGATAGGCAAAAGAGCTACGCTGATTTAAAGCGTAAGCCGATGGAGTTTGAGGTTGGAGATAAAGTGATGCTCAAGGTTTCGCCTTGGAAAGGGGTTGTACGTTTTGGCAAACGAGGGAAATTAAATCCCAGGTTTGTTGGACCTTTCAAGGTAATAAAAAGGGTTGGAGACGTTGCATACAAGCTCGAGCTTCCTGAGGAGCTGAGCAGAGTTCATAATACATTTCACGTGTCCAACTTAAAGAAGTGTCATGCCGACGAACCCTTAGCCGTTCCGTTGGATGGACTTCATTTTGATGACAAGCTTCAGTTTGTCGAGGAACCTATAGAGATCACAGATCGTGAAGTTAAACAGTTGAAGCGAAGCCGTATCCCATTAGTCAAGGTTCGATGGAACTCTAAGAGAGGTCCAGAGTTTACATGGGAATGCGAAGATCAATTCCGGAAGAAATACCCACATCTGTTCTCAAAGACTGGGCCGTCGTCAAGTACTGCGTCTTAAGCCTTGAGGACAAGGCTCAGCTAACTAGGGGAGACTATAACACCTCGTGTTTTAGGTCATTGTATGACATTATGTAATTTACAATTTATTTTTAGGGTTTTACGCGTTTACTCTTAAACCGTAAACGTTAAGTTAAATCGCGTAAACTAAAAATGATCATTCAATGTAAACGGGCATTAAACGATTAAATGTTTACATCAAGCAAGTGTTATATGATTATTATAAGGATAATTAATAACTTTGTTCATCTTATTTTTATTGGCTACGTAAAATGCTTATGTTTCTACGTTCATAATAAAATAGTTTAGGCATACGGAAGTTCTAAAACCTAACTACGCCTAAACTTATTTCCCACGTTTATTACCTATACTCCAAAATAATTAAAATAACATCCATTATATATAATAAAATGCGAAATTTAGAGGATGAGAAACAATAAGTCATCTTATTTACATAATAATCTTAGTATTTACATAAAAGTAAGTCTTACCATTGTTTTTTTCTCTCAACTTGTCATGCTTAACTTAACTAGGGTTAGAAAGTAACTAGGGTTAAGTTAACAAGATATTTATACTATAAATAAGACATGCATGCATGAGAAATGATACAACTCTTATACTTAACCAAAAACTTCATTTCTTTCTCTCTTTGATTTCTTCCAAAAACCCACGCATTTTTAAGCACAAAACAAAATTTCATAAACTTGATTTGTAAAGATCCTATAAGCATATACACAACATACTTAAGGTATTCTAAGGTGTTGGGAAGCATTGGTTCTTCATTTTCAAGAAATAAGACAGAAACGGAGGATTAGGTTTTGAAAGCACTAAATCTTGGGTTATAAGCTTGGAAGCTTTATTTTTGAATCTAAACACGGGTTTAGAACTTATTTCACATCTCTTACATCATTACTAAGGTTTACTTAAATTCTTTATACTTTTCTTTCTTATGATTTTATGTATTACATGTTAAATATAGCCATAATCACCACTAATGACTTTTAAATGTATAAAATGGATTTTTATTTGAGTTTATCAATTTATACACTTATTCTCATGTCCTAATGTTATAAATATCATGGAAAAGTAAATATAAAAGTATGTTAACTTATAGTTTAAGTATAAACATGTTTAAAGCAAATTAGGGTTTTATAATGTTTCTTAAACTTCACATATGAAAATAATGAAAGTAAAAGGATTAAACTTGTTACAATGAAATTATATGGACTAGGGATGATATTAGACTTTATTATAAGTACCACATATGTAAAATATGGTTATAAGAGTTTTTATAATAAACTACTAAGTTAATAATACATAAAAACAAGTTTTAATAAAGTTATCCACTTAAATACATATGGGCTGCCTAAATTCGAATCTTAGACAGTAGGTTATGATATTTTATAAAAATAATATGCCTCATGACGATTCCATAATGATAAGAAACTTGAAAAACCGATCTATAACGAAAAAGATACGTTAAAAACGAGTTTACGACTATAAAAACTTTATAAAACTATTTTTATAAAAAGTTACTATTCATTACAGCAACTTTTACTTTTAAAACCTCTAAAATATGATATAACTTTTGATTACGAGATCGTACACGCAAGAATCGTTAAAAACGGAACTATAATGAATAAACTACGACGTTTTCGATAATTAAAGTTTATAAAAGTAATTTTATAAACTATGAACAGTAAAAATCACTATTCATCAGTGGATAAATTTGTGAGATATTATAAATCTTTTAATAACGTGAACGTACTCGAAGGAATCACAAAAATCGGAGTTAAAACGAATAAGTTATCGCGAATACAAGTTTACGCTAATTAAAACCCTAAAACGACAAATGAGCTGTCATGAACAGTAATTTTACTATTCATCGCAGAATCTTAAAAACTTGAAAATGTAATATTTTGATCACTCGTCTTACTACGAAGACGTGGACGTAAGAAACGCGAGCAACGGGCTTAAAACGACCAAATTAGGTCATTTTTACGAAAAGTATATTTATAAACGTTTTCACTTTATAAATATTATTTTACTAAAACGATTAGTCGGTGATTATGCTATATAGAATATTGTGTGGTTATCAAAGTGCTATATTACTAGGGAGTTTCATAATGAGGCCTCTTCGGATGGCGTATCGATGAGTTGTTGGATTTACGATTTAAAGTGTCCTAAACTCCTCGTACGTCATGTCATGACCTCTTTATTTATGATAGCCCGAACGATAGTACGATGTAACAACTATAAGATTGTTTTCAATGTTAATTAAAGTACTCAGTACTTATACAGCCTTAATTTAAATAGGTTGCATTTATCGTCTTGCGTGACGTTTTATCTGTGATTATTTGGACTATCTGTACTCAAGGTGAGTTCATAGCCCCACTTTTACAGTTTTTACTGATTTATTATTATTCGGGGTGAGAACATGCTTTGTTTTATAAATTGGACGCAAGTGTTTGAAGTATATTGATTATGTGTTGCCTAAGTAGCGATAACCCTCCTGAGCCCATTATCATGAACTGTCAATTGCATAGATGTAGTTGTTAATTGCATTATGTGAGCGCGAATGTTATAAATAGATCTATTGGGATTAACCTCCCCGTTTGGGTGATTAGCTATCACTGGGAACGAACGTTGACCATGTCGGACTTGGATGTTGCGGGTTACAACATCTGTACGGGCAAATAACTGCTAAAATAGCAAATATAGGTTGAGCTTCGGTGTCATGAGCTTAGTGCAACAGTAATCTGGTTTTGTGATTGTTGGCATATGTTGTAACATCACGGGAAAGTCTTGCGGTCCTGCATAATTTAAATACATAAACCTATGAATTCACCAACATTTTTGTTGACGTTTTAAGCAATGTTTTCAGGAGGTCAATAGGCACGAGGTGCCAAGGGGCATTTGGGTTATGTTTGGATTGCACTGTTAAAGACTTATGTGCATTATGTTTTGGGAAATCCATGTTATCTTTTGTAATAATAAACAAAGAACAAGTAAAGCTATAAGCTTTTGTAATATGTCTTTTATTTAAATCCAATGTATCAATCTAAACGACATTTATGTCGTTCTTATATATATCTTGTGCTGTTGATCTTGAAGTAACATGCCCCGGATCCTTATTCCGCTGCGACCCATTTTGGGGGTGTTACAAGCTTGGGATAAAGCGTTTTTATTAAAGGCTCATTTTCATACTTGGTTTTTTCATTTTGCTGAAAATATTTCTTTAGATTATCCAAAGTGGTTTGTAAAATGGTTTAAATCAATCGGTCAAATCCTGGAAAGTTTTCCTACCAAAGTTTTAGAAGGATATAATCAGTATAAAAACATGTTTTTACAAGAAGATGTACCTTCATTTGAGTACACTCTCCAGTTTTCTGCCATATTCAAGTTACCATAGATATTATCGTTTACCCATAAAAAGAAAGAAGCTGAAGGAACTTCACCACCATTACTAATCAGACAATTTAGTGTAAAATGGTGGAAACAAGTCAAAGAAGAACAAGCAAACAAGGAGCTAGTATTAAATACTATAACAGTTATTCAATAGAATCTCACAGTAAATCTTAACATTAGAACTAATTCAGTCTCTAGGTTATCAAAATCAAACAAAGAACTAGCCCAGAAGATTAAAGATTGTGATGATGATAAAGAATTTGCAAGACTAATGAATCTTATTAGGAATTCTCCAACTTCTAGTGAAGATTTGTTCCAGGATTCTTAGGATCCCTATGATAGTATAGATTTATTATAAAATGTAATCTTTGTCAAAAGAAATAAGAAAAATAGAAATAATGTAAAGATAGCTAGAATTTCTACTATTCAATACGTAAGCAATGACGATAGAAAGCATTATTGAAGATAGTGGCAAACAAAAGAAGATATTATTGAAGACGGCTATGTATTACTTTATTAAAGATAGATTGAAGACAGACGAATTCCATTATTGAAGACTTAACTGGCATTTGCCGGTTACAAATAGAAGAAATACCGATTCAAGACAACTATAAAAGAGAAGACATTCAGAAGAGAAGAGCATCCTCCATTTTATGAAGAAAAAACCCTCACTAAAATTATCCACATCCAGATGTTCCAAGACTTTAGACTTTCAAATTATTGTATCTCCAATTCCATTAGAACAGCGTTTAGAAACCAGAGTGTTCAAGTTTTAATCGAAGTGTTAATTCAGATTTCAACAAAGTTATAAAAAATATGAAACATTTTTATATTCAGTCTTCTTCTGACGGAATTACTTAAATTCTCTTAATTTTTTCTTGTTAATTATTACTAATTTAATATTTATAATAGAAGTTATGATTTACATGATTTATTGTACTATTCAACTAGAGCTTTTTATTATATATTATTAAAACAAATAATTTCAATAAAGTTATTTGTGATCCTGTCCCTATTGGTATCAGAGCCATTTTAAGGAAAAGCTAATGAATTTGCTATCTTAAAATAATGAATTATTTTGTTATTAAATGTTAAATTCTTGAATAAGCTTTTGATATTACGTGAAAAAATATAACTGCAGTTGGTAGTCCTGTCGATTCATATTCGTGGAGTAGCCGAAGAAGAGCGTAAAGACGGCCCGGACCCGGATGATATGGGATGTTCCGTGAAAATATTTTATTCAGGTAATCTTAAACCTTTTTAGCAGCTCGATTTTTTTCATATAATTATCTAAAATAATCCATTATGAAAAGATTACAAAATTATTACTTAACCGAAGAATGGTTCCTCTTGTGTTTGTAAGAGAATCAAGATATATACATTAGTTGAAATTATGATTCGAACTATAGAAAATAGTTACAAAATTGGAGTATTCATTAAACAATGATATTAAGGACCTTTTATACATATCGGATCTTTCGAATTTTTCAATATTATTCAGTATAAGAATACTTACTAAAAAACTTTACTCATTATTTAAAAGATCATCAAAGTATAAAAATTTTTTCTGCAAAAAGGCTATTAAAGAACATTATAGATAAGTTAAACAAATTCTTAATATTGGATTTAGTTCAAATAGCTATAAAGCACTTTACTAGTTAGGAATTTAATGCCCTATTTGTTATGATATAGAGGTGCTAGATTACTTAAAGTTTAATCAATCATTATTAGCATGTGCAGGAATATATATATGCAATGTTCCCATATATTTTTAACTGTTATCCAGATTTTACATAACATTAAATGATCCAAATATTCTAGATTGTATTAACACTAGGATTATAAAATACTAAAATGATTAGAGATAAGGAAGGTTCAGACACCTTAGTTGTTTTATATAGAGTATACTATATGACTATGATCTATTTTTTTTTTTTTTTTTTTTTTTTTTTTATTCTTTGTTTTTTTTTTGTTTTTTATTTTTTTTTTTTGTTTTTTTTTTTTTTTTTTTTTTTTTTTTTTTTTTTTTTTTTTTTTTTCTACGTAGATCCACTGTTATATAAATTGATAGAACTTAAAGACGAATAACTGTTATTTTGAAGCTAATTTAGAACATCTTCGATATGGTATCCCCTAAATGATTAAGATGTGATGAATAACTATAAATCAAACCTGATTTAGAAGAGTTGGTTAAGAGTTAAGACTTTAAAAATTAAATAAAATGATGATAGCTAAATATAGTAGAAATTCTAGCTTCTTTTTACAATTTTTTTCTAATTTTCTTATTTCTTTGACAAAGATTACATTTTATAATATTAAATCTTTATATCTAGGAATCCAGAGAATCCGGAACAAATCTTCACTAGGGAGTTGGATAGAATTCCATAATACAGAATTCTTTAAAAACATAACTTTTTTTCTTAAAATGGGCTACTGATACCAACCAATAAGGGGACAAGTTAAAAATGAACTAAATTGAAATTATTTATTTGAATAATATATAATAAAAAGTTCTAGTTGAATAGTACAATAAATCATGTAAATCATAACTTCTATTATAAAAATTAAATTCGTAATGATTAACAAGAAATTTAAGAAGTTTAAGAAATTCATAAGAGAAGACTGAATATAGAAATCTGTTATAATTTTATACCTTTGTTGAAATCTGGATTACAACTTTGATTAGAAATTGAAATCTGTTCTAACGTCTGTTCTAATGGAATAGGAGATACAATAATTTGAAAGTCTAAAGTCTTGGAACATCTGGATGTGGATAATTTTAGTGAGGGTTTTTTCTTTATAAAATGGAGGATGCTCTTCTCTTCTGAATGTCTTCTCTTTTATAGTTGTCTTGAATCGGTATTTCTTCTATTTGTAACCGGCAAATGCCAGTTAAGTCTTCAATAATGGAATTCATCTGTCTTCAATCTATCTTTAATAAAGTAGTACACAGCTGTCTTCAATAATATCTTCTTTTGTTTGCCACTATCTTCAATAATGCTTTCTATCGTCATTGCTTACGTATTGAATAGTAGAAATTCTAGCTATCTTTACATTATTTCTATTTTTCTTATTTATTTTGACAAAGATTACATTTTATAATATATCTATACTATCATAGGGATCCTGAGAATCCTAGAACAAATCTTCACTAGGAGTTGGAGAATTCCTAATAAGATTCATTAATCTTGCAAATTCTTCATCATCATCACAATCTTTAATCTTCTGGGCTAGTTCTTTGTTTGATTTTGATAACCTAGAGACTGAATTAGTTCTAATGGTAGATGTACTGGGAGATTCTTGAATAAGACTGTTATAGTATTTAATGACTGCTTCCTTGTTTGCTTGTTCTTCTTTGACTTGTTTCCACCATTTTACACTAAATTGTCTGATTAGTAATGGTGGTGAAGTTCCTTCAGCTTCTTTCTTTTTATGGGTAAACGATAATATCCATGGTAACTTGAATATGGCAGAAAACTGGAGAGTGTACTCAAATGAAGGTACATCTTCTTGTAAAAACATGTTTTTATACTGATTATATCCTTCTAAAACTTTGGTAGGAAAAACCTTTTCGCGGAGTTGACCCATTGTTTTAAACCAGATTTTACCATAACCACTTTGGATACTCTGAAGATAAAATTTCAGCCAAAATGAAAAAACCAAGTATGAAAATGAGGCCTTTAATAATAATGATTTATCCGCATGCTTCTGTTTATTCATCGGATAATTATAAGGACTGGTAGTCTGGATACATGAATAAAGTTTGTTTGTTATAAAGGGATTTCCCCATTCTTTTGGAGAGATTATTTTGATAATTTTGACTTTACTAAATTCGATTTTCTCTGGTTCAGTTTTACTATAATTATGACGAATTTGTACAGAACCACTGTCTAACAAAATGGCTTCATAATACTGTCTTGTTTGAAAATCATTTTTATAAAAATTTGTTTCTTGAGGAAATAAATAATCCAGTAAAACAGAAAATCCTTGATTTAATTTTTGTTCTTCAAAAGACTCAAGAATTTTTATAACTTGTGTGTTTGGGTTAATATGAAATTCTGTCTTGTTAGTGGATGATGAGGCTGAGGTTGGTGATCTGTGATAGGGATTTGGAGAGGGTGGCATTCCTTGTAATTTTGCTAACACAGAATAAGTCGGTCTTGCTATTGAAGTGGTAGTGCGATGGGGTATGGTTGTAATAGGGATAAATATTGTTTTGAATTTGGAGTTTAGGAGTTTGGGGGTGATGGCATTCTTGGTGTAAAAGGAGTAGGTAATCTTGGTTTAGGTAAAACAATCTTTTTATCTGAACTCATCCCTGTAAAAACTCTCTTGATAAGAAATCTGGTATATGATTGTTTTCTCCTTTAATATGTTCAATTTTAAAATAAAAATTGCTTAATAAAGCTTGCCATCTAGCAAAAATCTGTTTAGAAATCAAATTTTTAACATCTTTTTCTATTATAGATTTTGGCAGTAAAGACTATCTTATTTCTTAATAAAAAAGGTTTCATTTAGATCATCTTCAATTTCTTTTTATGTTTAATCAATACTTAAAATTTCTTTTTTAATAGTAGAATAATTCTTTTGAGTGATCTTCCAGATCCTGAATAAAATTCTATAATGTTCTTGTTTTACTATCTTTTAATCTTTGCTTAAGTATTCCTCCATATCATATATCACTAGCATCTGTTTCTACTATAAGATATGCTTCTGGGTGAGGTATGTTTAAAGATCTTATTTTTTATTTCTTTAACTATTTTTGTATGGTTTTCTGTCCAGGGTTCAGGATTCTTTTTTAGTCTATTGTATAAAGGTTTACATAAACTTCCTAAATTTTTGAAAAAAATCATGTATGTAATTTAAACACCCTAGAAATCTTTGTAATTGTTTTTTATCTTTTATCTCATCTGGAAATTTACTAGTAAATTCTAAACTTCTTCTTATTGGCTTATATTGGGTTCCTTGAATTATATCATACAATTTTCTATTCGATTTAATTGTTGTCCTATTGTGTTTAATATTTCATTCGTATAATTATTTTGATATATTATTGTAGATAAACATTTTTTCTATTCTTCATTATCTTTAGATAGGTTTTTAGAGAATATTAATACATCATCAATATAAACTATTGCAAAATTGCTTATAGGATTTATTATATCATTCATAATATTTTGACATTCTGAAGATGCATTTTTTAATTCAAAAGGCATAACATTCCATTCATAATGTCCAAATGGTACATTAAAACCTGTTTTATACTTATCCTTTTCATCTATTTGTATCTGCCAAAATCCTGACTTCATATCAAATTTTGAAAATATTTTTGAATCATATAATTTCTTTAATAAATCTCTTTTGTTAGGTATATGATATCTTATCCATTCTAATACTTTATTTAATGGTTTATAATTTATAACTAATCTTGGTGCTTCTCTTTCTATTTCAGCTTGATTCATTACATAAAAGGTTGAGCATGACCAAGGAGACTTTGAAGATCTTATTAGTTTCTTTTCTAATATTTTTTGTATTTCTTTTTTACAGTGAGCTTCTAGTTCTTGAGATATATGTATAGACTTTGATTTTGTAGGAATATATTTTTCATTAAAGTCTTTAATATAAGGTAATTTGATAATATGTTGTTTTCTTTTCCAAAAAGCGTTTGGTGTAGTGGCACATATATTATTCTTAAATTTCTCTTCTATATTTATGACTCTATTTTTTATATAACTTTCTTGTAATTGATTTTTGATTCTTATATCATCTATCTCATTTACTAAATATTTTATATGTTTCTTTTTGTTTTCTATAATATTTATATCTCTTATTTTTACTGGATTTATAAATTCAAAAGTTATTTCTTTTCCAAAGACATTTGTAGAAAGTCCTTTATCACTAACTGCAAATGGATATAAAGTTGTTATAAATGGTGATCCTAAAATAATTTGAGAACTTAAATTCTTTACTAATATGAGATGTGTTTTGAAACAATAGTTTTCTTTGCAAACATGAACATTGGATAATTTATAATTTATATTTAATCTAGATCCATTGAATCCATCAACTCTTTGTGATGATTTCTCATAATATTTAGTAGGAATAAGTCTTTCTTGAATACAATTTAAATCTGCTCCAGAATCTAATAAAGCTATTAATGACAATTTGAATTCTCCATTTATAGTTATATTAATCTTTGTATGCCATTTCTGAGAACTTATACTTTGAATATTATTGATTATCTCTTGATTTAAGGTTGAAGTACTTTCTTTGTTAGATTCATTATCCTTTTTTTTTCTTCTAATTTTTTTCTTTTGTTTCATCAATGTTACTTCAGTTTTTATATTATTCAATTCTTCTTGTAATTCATTAATTGTTATTGGTTTTTATTTTTTATCAAATCTTTTGCATATTTCATTAAAATTATAAGTTTGTTTATTCTTTTCATTAGTTTTATTTTTCTTTAATTTTTCTTCTAACTTATCTATATATATTTGTCTTACCTTTGGATCTTTGATTTGATTTAACAATTCTATTATCGATTATATTTCATTATCTTCGTTTATAGTATTTATCTCTTTATAATCACATGTACAATTTCCAATACAATCATAAATTTCTGATTCATTATCACTACTAGACTCTTTATTTTCTAATATATTCAGGTCTTCTTCTTCGTCATCTGATATATCACTTTCTTCATTTATCATTATTTTCATTATCTGACTTTTAAGTTTATCAGAAATATTGAGTTCATTAATTCTTTTCTTGGTATAACAATTCTTTGATGTATGCCCTTGCTTACCACATTTATAACAGATTATGGTGTCTTTATAATTATTTTTATAGTTATTATATTTACTAACTGAACCTTTTTTATATTTTTTATTATTTTCTCTTCTTTTGTTATATGTTTTATTATTTTCATATGTTCTATATTTTCTATTTGATTTTTTATATCTTCTATATTTATTTTCTTTTGTTAATCTTTTTGAATTAGTATTAGGTAATCTTAATGGTTTATAACCATATTGTTCACAAAAATTTCCTAATTCTTTTTTACTATTTATTCCTTCTTTCTTAATTTGATATTTTAGTTTTAATTCAGAACATATATTTAATCCTTCTTGATTAATATAGCTAATAATTTCTCCATATGTTAAATCTTTATATGGAATTAGTCCATTATAATGATTTGATAACTTACTTCTTATTCTTTCAGCAAATAACTTAGGTAATCCTGCAATAAATCTTTCTTTCCAATAAGCTTCTCTACAATCAAGTCTAGTTGTTACTTTAGTTATAAAAACGTCTTTATACCATCTAAAATCTGATAATTTTCTACATGTTAAATTTAATAATATAGAAGAATTTCTTTCTTGATAAACAGATGGATTTCCAACAAAATTCTTTAAAATAGCAAAGATTAAAGTATTAACCATATCATCTTCCTGAGTTTCTACTGGCATTTCATTTTCATTTTTTACAATAGTTTTCTTGGCTTTAAATACTAAAGATTTCTCATTTTCTGATACATAATTATCCCACCATCCTTTTAAACTTCCTGTAAAGCCTGATATAAGTATTTCTACTATTTGTGATTCAGTATTCTTATGAGTTTTATAAGCATTAGATGCCATAGTCATTTCTTGTAATATATTTAATATTTGATATTCTGTTTGACCATCTAAATTCCATTCATATATTGACAAACCATCATATAGAGCTCGTTGTCTGACAGGGCTCTCTTCATATTGCATATCTGGTAAAGTTGGTCTATTATAATAATTTCTTGCTTCTGGTCTTGGAGTATAAGTATTTTTTGATGTAAATCTCATTTTATTTATTTCATTTTCTCTAAATTGTTTTTCAATATCTGGAATTTCATTTTCTTTAAACTGATTTTCAATATCCGAAATATCATCTTCTGAACTACTTTCTTCATTAATATTTGATATTTGTAATTTAGATAATTTATTCTCAATTTCCTGTAATATATGATTATCTTGTCTTCCTAGATTTATAGGCATATTAATATTATATGGTATGAACATAGGATTTTCTTCTATGTTTATGCTTTGATTATCTTGTGAAGTACTTGCTTCTGAGTTACAATTTTCTATTCTATTTAATTGTTGTCCTATTGTGTTTAATATTTCATTTGTATAGTTATTTTGATATATTATTGTAGATAAACATTTTTTCTGTTCTTCATTATCTTTAGATAGGTTTATTCCAATAAATTCTTTATTTATTAATATATTTGTTTCAGGGGGGGTGTATACTTGTTATCTTTTCTTTAGTTTCTAAATCTATATATGTTTTGTTTATATTTGTTGTTTCTTGTATTTGACAATCAGTAGGAAAATCCATTTTATTTTCATTACAATATACTTGAAACCATGAAAAAATGGTATATTTTGTTTATGTTCAAAAACGAACATAGTCCATTTAATTTTATGAATTAATTTTTCATCTTCAATGAAATTTGAAAGATACCAATTTAATATATCTTTATTATAATCATTATATATTTCTTTTTTTAGATATTTCATGTCTGGTTTAGACATTATCTTTATTTTTAATGTATTTGTCTTTTAATATCTTTTATTTTCTGTTGTATACTAAATATATGGTTTTGTAATTCTATATACATTCTTGTATGTTCTTTATAGCATATAACATATTCTCCTGTTATCAATTCATATTTTATTCTTTTTAAATTTTCTTTATTTCTTATTAAATTGGCTTCAAACCAATTTATTTCTCTTTTGATTTTTTGTGAATAATAACTCATTTTAATTGTTCATAATTTTCTACTTCTGAGGGTGCATAATTATACGTAGAATCACTCTTATTATCTTCTTCATATAAAGGTTTAGGAATAGAGTTATTAAAATCAACACCTCTCATTTTCATAGATTGAGCTCTTTTTAAATATACTTTTTCCTCTTCATTTATATAGTTTGAAGGAACATATGTAGAATGTCTAGATGATTCTCCTATTTTATTTCCAAAAGATATTTCTATGTTACCATTTGAATGTTCTAAAATATTAGTTATATCTTTGTTTAACTTTAAAGGTTTTATTTTAACTATCTCTTCTAAATTCCAAGTCTGGTTTCTGGTTATTTCATCCCATTTTAGTCTTTTAGGTGTACATATTAAAGAATTTTCTAAATTAGCTTCAAAAATAACAGTTTCATCTTTAGTAATATCTACTCTAGAACGTGGGTCTACAGTAGTAGTCATTGTTTTATAATATACTCTATAAATAACCACTAAAGGGTCTGAACCTTCTTTTATCTCTATATTCTTAGTTTTTATATCTAAAGTTAATACATCTAGAATATTTGGATCATTTAAGGCTATTGTAAAATTGGGATAACAATTAAAATATATGGGACCATTGCATATATTTGATTCAGCTAAGGCTAATAGTGATTGATCAAACTTAAGTAATCTAGCATCTCTTAATATCATACAAATAGGGGCATTAATTCCTAATCTGGTTAAAGGCTTTATCGCTATTTGAACTAATCCAATATGTAAAAATTTGTTTGTCTTTCTATGTTCTTTAATAGCTTTTGCAGAAAATAGTTTTATACTTTGATGATCTTGTAATAAAGGTAAAGTCTTTTCAGTAGTATTAATTGAATAACTTTGAAAAAATTCGAAAGATCCGACTCTATATAAAGTTTTAATATCTTGTTTAGGAATACTCCAATTTTGTAAATTGTTTTCTATGTTTGAAATCATAATTTCAACAGAATTAGTGTGATCTTGCTCTTCTTCAATATCAGAAGAGGAACCATTCTTTCGGTTAAGTAATAATTTAGCTATTCTATTCATAATGAATTATTCTGATAATATTAATGTAAAATCAACTGAATAAAATTTTAATATTACCTAAATAAATATTTCCATGGGAACATCCCTATATCTTCCGGGTCCGGTCGTCTTACGCTCTTTGTTGCGGCTAATCCAACTGATGTGATCGACATGACGTACCAACGCAATCATATTATTCATATAATATAAAATTTATCCATTGTTTTAGCATAATATTAACGTTATAATTCATTAATTATAGAATGAAAAATTCATTACTTTTCCTTAAAAATGGCTCTGATACCAGTAAGGATCAGGATCGAGTAATAGGTTGAAATTAGGTTTGATAAATAACAAATAACAAATTTAAAGCATAAGAAAGTTAAGATATGGAAATCTGTTTTAGAATTATACCTTTATTGAAATCTTGAATACAAGTTTGATCAGAAATAGAAATCTGTTCTAACGTCTGTTCTAATGATACTGGAGATACAATTATTTGAAAATCTAAACTCTTTGAACATTGAGTAGTGGATAATTTTATAGAAGGGTTTTTCTTCATAAAAAAGAGGATGCCTTCTCTTCATATCTTCTCTTTCTTTTATAGGGTCTTCAATAGGTAATCTCTTCTTTGATGACCGGCAAATGCCAGTTAGATGATACAGTTATCGTCAATCATCTTTAATAAAGTCTTCAATCATCTTTAATAAAGTAGTCTTTACATCTGTCTTCAATCTTCTTTAATAATGCAATCTGGCTGTCTTTGATAGTGCCTTCTGATGTCATTCCTTACGTCTTGAATAGTTTATCTTCTAGAATAATGCTAGCTGTCTGTTGTCTACATCTTTCTTATTTTATAATAAAACTTTTGTTTTTTACATTTTATAAATCTATACTATCGTAAGGATCCTGAGAATCTTGAAATAGGTCTTCGCTAGGAGTTGGAGAACTTCTGATATGATTCATCATTCTTTCAAAGTCTTCATCATTTTTACAATCGTTAATCTTTTTAGCAATCTCACTGTTTGATTTTGATAACTTTGAGGCTGAATTTGTTCTTGTGGTAGACGTGCTTGGGGCTTCTTGAATAAGACTGTTGTAATATTTAATAACTGCTTCTTTGTCTGCTTGATCTTCATTGATTTGTTTCCACCACTTAACACTAAACTGTCTAATTAATAATGGTGGTGAATTGCCTTCTGCTTCCTTCTTTTTATGTGTAAATGATAAAATCCATGGTAACTTGAATATAGCTGAAAACTGGAGAGTGTACTCGAATGAAGGTACACCATCTTGTGAAAACATGTTCTTGTACTGAGTATATCCTTCTAGAACTTTTGTAGGAAAACTTTCTGGGATTTGACCCATTGATTTAAACCATTTTACGAACCATTTTGGATAATCTAATGAAAAATCTTCAGTGAAATGAAAAAACCAGGTATGAAAATGAGCTTTTAATAAAAAGGTTTTATCCCAAGCTTCTATGTAGTCATAATAATTATAAGCTGGGTAGTCTGGATAACATGATAAAGTTCGATTTATAAAGGGTCGATTTCCCCATTCTTTTAAAGAAATTACTTTGATAATTTTGACTTTACAAAATTCTATTTTGTCTGGTTTAATTTTACTATAATTATGACGAATTTGAACAGAATGAATGTCTAATAAAATAGCTTCATAATATTTTCTGGTTTGAAAATCATTTTTATAAAAATTTGCTTCTTTAGGGAACAAATAATCTAGTAAAACAGAAAACCCTTGATTTAATTTTTGTTCTTCAATGGGTTCAAGAATTTTATGACTTGAGTACTTGGGTTAACATGGAATTCTATTTTATTTGTAGATGAAGAGGCTGAGGAAGGTGATCTGTTATAGGGATTTGGAGAAGGTAGTATTCCTTGTAATTTTGCTAATACAAAATAAGTTGGTCTTGTTATTGGGCTAGTAGTAGGTGGATATTGAGTAAGGGGAATAAATTTGTTTTGTGTCTGGTTTATAGGAGATGGGGGAGATGGTAATCTTGGTAAAACAAAAGGAGAAGGTAATCTTGGCTTTGGTAAAACAATCTTTTTATCGGAACTCATCCCTGTAAAAATTCTCTTGATAAGAAATCTGGTATATTAATTTTTCTCCTTTAATATGGTTCAATTGTAATATCAAAAGTTACTAATGTAATCTTGCCATCTGGCTAAAATCGTTTGAGATTAAATTTTTAACATATTTTTCAATGATAGATTTTGCAGAGTGACAATCAATTCTTAATAAAAAAAGGTTTCATATAAAGATCATCTTCAATTTTTTTAATATTTAAAACATTACTTAAAATTTCTTTTTTAATGGTAGAATAGTTTTTCTGAGTATCATTCCATGATCCTGAATAAAATCTAACTAATGATCAATTTTACTATCTTTTAATCTTAGCTTTAAATTATACATACGATAACCTATTCACTAGCTCTGTTTAACTTATAAGATTAGTTTCAGGTTGAGGTATGTTTAAACATGGTAATCCTTAATCTTACCTTTTATATCTCTAACTATTTTGGTATGATTTTCTGTGGCATGTTTAGATTCTTTTTAATATATCATATATTGGTTTGCAAAGACTTCCAAAATCTTTGAAAAAATCATGTATATAATTTAAACATCCTAGAAACCTTTGTAACTGTTTTTTATCTTTTATTTCATCAGGAAATTTACTTGTAAATCTAAACTTCTTCTTATAGGTTTAATGGTTCCTTGGACTATATCATGTCCTAAAAATCTTATTTCTGTTTTAAAAAGACTTATCTTAGTAGGTGAGACGGCTAAACCATTTCTGAATATAATGTCATCGTATATATTTAAATGTTTAAAATGTTGATATATGTTTTTAGAGAATATTAATACATCATCGTGATATAAAGACTTTGCCAAAAATTACTCATTATAGATTTTATCATATGATTCATAATATTTTGAAATTCTGAAGGTGCATTTTTAATCCAAAAGGCATAACATTCCATTCATAATGTCCAAAAGGGACCCGCTCCCCCCCCCACCCCCTCCCCAATAAACCTGTTTTATTTTTTATCTTTTTCATTTATTTGTATTTGCCAAAAACATGACTTCATATCAAAATTTGAAAATCTTTAAAATTATCCACTACCCAATGTTCAAAGAGTTTAGATTTTCAAATTATTATATCCCCAGTACCATTAGAACAGACGTTAGAACAGATTTGTATCTCTGAACAAAGTTGTAATCAAGATTTTAATAAAGGTATAATTCTATAACAGATTTCAATATATCAGATTTCCATTGTGAATTATTTAAATTCATGATGTTCTGTATTATTCATATAGAACTTATTTCATTATAATCAAACTAATTTCAACTTTATTATCGATCCTGTTTAGATTGGTATCAGAGCTTTTTAAGGAAAAAGTAATGGATTTCTTATCTTTAATTAGAATGTTGTTATAAAGTTAATATTATGTTAAATACAATGGTATGGTTTTTTAGTTATGCTCTTGCTTTTTTCATTTTTTTTTGTGTTTTAGTTGATATTATATGAATATCATGACAGCGTTGGTAAGTCTTGTCGATCACATCTGTTGGATTAGCCGCAACAAAGAGCGTAAGACGGTCGGACCCGGAAGATATGGGGATGTTCCCGTAGAAATGTATATTCCGGTAATAAAAACTTTATTCAGTTGATTTTAATTTAATATTATCAAAATAATTCATTGATGAAATAGGATAGAAAATTATTACCTTAACCGAAAAAGGTCCTCTTCTGATTGGAGAAGAAGAACAATGATCCTACTAATTCTGTTGAAATTATGATTTCAAATATAGAAAACAATTTACAAAATTGGAGTATTCCTAAACAAGATATCAAAACTTTATATAAAGTCGGATCTTTTGAATTATTTCAAAGTTATTCTATTAATACTACTGAGAAAACTTTACCTTTATTACAAGATCATCAAAGTATAAAGTTATTTTCTGCAAGAAAGTCTAATTAAAGAACATAGATAAGTCAAAAAATTCTTCTACATATTGGATTAGTTCAAATAGCAATTAAAACCTTTAAACCAGATTAGGAATTAAATGCCCCTATGTTGTATGATATAAGAGATGCTAGATTACATTTAAGTTTGATACAATCACTATTACGCTTTAGCTGAATCAAATTATGCAATGGTCCCTTAGTATTTTAATTGCTATCCTAACTTTCATATAGCATTAATAATCCAATATTTAGATGTATTATTCTTTAGATTATAAACTAAAATTAGGAGATAAAGAAATGATCAGTCCCTTTAGTTAGTAATATATAGATTATATTATGAAAACAATGACTACTACCTGTAGTCTACATTTAGAAGAGATAAATAAAGATGAAACTGTTATTTTTTGAAGCTTGAATCTAGAAAATTCTTTTAATATGCAACACTATAAAGATTAGAATGGGTAAAATAACTAGAAATCAAAACTTGGATTTAGAAGAAATAGTTAAAATAAAACATTAAATTAGAAAATAAAGGTATAATAATATTTTAGAACATTTCAAATGGTTACTATAGAAATATTTTTGGGAAATAAAATAGGGGAATCAATCTAGACATTCTACATTTATTCCTTCAAACTTTATAAACGAAGAAGAGAAAGTATATTTAAAAAGAGCTCAATCTATGAAAATGAAAGGTGTTGATTTTAATAACTCTATTCCTAAACCTTTATACGAAGAAGATAATAAAAGCGATTCTACTTATAATTATGCACCCTCAGAAGTAGAAAACTATGAACAATTAAAATGAGTTTTTATTCACAAAAAAAATTAAGAGAAATAAATTGTTTCAGATACCACTATAATAAGAAATAAAGATAATTTCGAAAAGATTAAAACAATGGATTATTAACAGGAGATTTATGGTTATATGGTTATAAAGAACATACAAGAAAGATATATAGCAATTACAAAAACACATTTATAGTTTACAGCAAAGATTAAAAAATATCAAGGAAACAAATTCATTAAAATAAAGACAATGTTTAAACCAAACATGAAATATTTAAAAAATGAAATATATAATGATTATAATAAAGATATATTAAATTGGTATCTTTCAAATTTTATTAAAGAAGAAAAATTAATTCATGAAATTGAATGGACTTTGTTTGTTTTTGAACATAAACAAAATATATTATTTTTTGCATGGTTTCAAGCATATTGTATTGAAAATAAAATGAATTTTCTTTCTGAATATAAAATACAAGAAACGAAAATATAAACAAAAACATATATAGATTTAGAAACTAGAAAGAAAAAATACATGTTATACATCCACCTGAAACTAATATAATATATTAATAAATAAAGAATTTATTGGAATAAACCTATCTAAAGATAATGAAGAACAAAAAAAATGTTTATCTACAATAATATATCAAAATAATTATACTAATGAAATATTAAACACAATAGGACAGCAATTAAATCGAATAGAAAATTGTTAAAATCTGGTAAGAAGCAGTACTTCACAACTAATCAAGTTAAAATAGAAAGAAAACCCTTATTCATAACAATATAATATTAAAAATACCCATTAATCCTTGGAGACAAGTATCCCATATATTACAAGAAATTAAAACTAAATTATCTAAATTACAAATATCAAACATTAATGAAGAAAGTAATTCAGAAGAAGAAGATGATATCTCAGATATTGAAAATCAATTTAAAGAAAATGAAATAAATAAAATGAGATTTACATCAAAAAATACTTATACCCCAAGACCAGAAGCAAGAAATTCTTATAATAGACCAACTTTACCAGATATGCAGTATACGAAGAGAACGTTTCATTTTGGGGGTTTAGACAACAAGCTTTATATGATGTCTTGTCAATATATGAATGGAATTTAGATGGTCAAACAGAATATCAAATATTAAATATATTACAAGAAATGACTATGGCGTCCAATGCTTACAAGTCTAATAAAAATAATGAATCAAAAATAATAGAAATTCTTATATCAGGTTTTACCGGAAGTTTAAAAGGATGGTGGGATAATTATATAACAAATGAAGAAAAATCTTTAATATTCAAAGCTAAGAAAACTACTGTAAAAAATAAAAATGATATGCCAGTAGAAACTCAAAAAGATGATATGGTTAATACTTTAATTTTTGCTATTTTAAAAATTTTTGTTGGAAATCCATCTGTTTATCAAGAAAGAAATTCTTCTATATTACTAAATTTAACATGTAGAAAATTATCAGATTTCCGATGGTATAAAGATATTTTTATAACTAAATTAATAACTAGAATTGATTGTAGAGCAGCCTATTGGAAAGAAAGATTTATTGCAGGATTACCTAAGTTGTTTGCTGAAAGAATAAGAAATAAATTGTCAAATCATTTTAATGGAATAATTCCATATAAAGACTTAACATATGGAGAAATCATTAGCTATATTAATCAAGAAGGATTAAGTATATGTTCTGAATTAAAACTTAAACATCAAATTAAGAAAGAAGGAATAAATAGTAAAAAAGAATTAGGAAATTTTTGTGAACAACATGGTTATAAACCATTAAAATTACCTAATAATAATTCAGATATTTGTTTCCACCACTTAACACTAAACTGTCTAATTAATAATGGTGGTGAACTGCCTTCTGCTTCCTTCTTTTTATGTGTAAAGGATAAGATCCATGGTAACTTGAATATAGCTGAAAACTGGAGAGTGTACTCGAATGGAGGTACACCGTCTTGTATAAACATGTTCTTGTACTGAGTATAGCCTTCTAAAACTTTTTTAGGAAAGGTCTCTGGGATTTGACCCATAGATTTAAACCATTTCACAAACCATTTTGGATAATCTAGTGAAAAATCTTCAGCGAAATGGAAAAACCACGTATGAAAATGGGCTTTTAATAAAAATGTTTTATCCCAGGCTTCCATATAGTCATAATAATTATAAGCTGGGTATTCTGGATAACATGATAAAGTTCTATTTATAAAGGGTCGATTTCCCCATTCTTTTAAAGAAATTATTTTGATTATTTTAACTTTACTAAACTCTATTTTTTCTGGTTCATTTTTGCTATAATTATGACGAATTTGAACAGAATGACTGTCTAATAAAATAGCTTCATAATATTGTCTGGTTTGAAAATCATTTTTGTAAAAATTTGCTTCTTTAGGAAATAAATAATCTAGTAAAATAGAGAACCCTTGATTTAACTTTTGTTCTTCAATGGGCTCAAGAATTTTTATGACTTGAATATTTGGGTTAACATGGAATTCTATCTTATTTGTAGATGAAGAGGCTGTGGTAGGTGATCTGTTATAGGGATTTGGAGAAGGTGGTATTCCTTGTAACTTTGCTAATACAGAATAAGTTGGTCTTGTTATTGGACTAGTAGTAGGTGGATATGGAGTAAGGGGAATAAATATGTTTTGTGTCTGATTTATAGGAGATGGGGGAGATGGTAATCTTGGTAAAACAAAAGGAGAAGGTAATCTTGGTTTAGGTAAAATGATCTTTTTATCAGAACTCATCCTTGTAAAAATTCTCTTGATAAGAAATCTGGTATATGATTGTTTTCTCCTTTAATATGTTCAATTGTAAAATCAAAGTTACATAATAAAGCTTGCCATCTGGCGAAAATCTGTTTAGAGATTAAATTTTTAACATCTTTTTCAATGATAGATTTTGCAGAAAGACAATCAATTCTTAATAAAAAAGGTTTCATATAAAGATCATCTTCAAATTTTTTGATATTTAAAACAATACTTAAAATTTCTTTTTTAACGGTGGAATAGTTTTTCTGAGTATCATTCCATGATCCTGAATAAAATCTTACTAAAGATTCATTTTTACTATCTTTTAATCATTGTTTTAGTATTCCTCCATACCCTATGTCACTAGCATCTGTTTCTACTATAAGATATGCTTCAGGGTGAGGTATGTTTAAACATGGTAATTCCTTAATCTTACTTTTTATCTCTTTAACTACTTTGGTATGATTTTCTGTCCATGGTTTAGGATTCTTTTTTAATCTATTATATAATGGTTTACAAAGGCTTCCCAAATCTTTGAAAAAATCATGTATATAATTTAAACATCCTAAAAATCTTTGTAGCTGTTTTTTATCTTTTATTTCATCAGGAAATTTACTTGTAAATTCTAAACTTCTTCTTATAGGTTTAATAGTTCCTTGAACTATGTCATGTCCTAAAAATCTTATTTCTGTCTTAAAGAGACTTATCTTAGTAGGAGAGACATCTAAACCATTTCTGAATATAATATTATAGAATATATTTAAATGTTTAAAATGTTGATCTAGGTTTTTAGAGAATATTAATACATCATCAATATAAACTATTACAAAATTGCTTATAAGATTTATTATATCATTCATAATATTTTGAAATTCTGAAGGTGCATTTTTTTAATCCAAAAGGCATAACATTCCATTCAAAATATCCAAAGGGTACATTAAAACCTGTTTTATACTTATCCTTTTCATCTATTTGTATCTGCCAAAATCCTGACTTCATATCAAATTTTGAAAATACTTTTGAATCATATAATTTCTTTAATAAATCTCTTTTGTTAGGTATAGGATATCTTATCCATTCTAATACTTTATTTAATGGTTTATAATTTATAACTAATCTTGGTGCTCCCCTTTTAATCTCAGCTTGATTCATTACATAAAAGGCTGAGCATGACCATGAAGACTTAGAAGATCTTATTAATTTCTTCTCTAATAATTCTTGTATTTCTTTTTTACAATGAGCTTCTAGTTCTTGAGACATATGTATAGATTTTGATTTTGTAGGAATATCTTTTTCATTAAAATCTTTGATATAAGGTAATTCAATGATATGTTGTTTTCTTTCACAATATAGGCATGTGGTGGTTGTAGCTCATACATTTATTTTTATATTTCTATTTCTATATTTGGACTTTATCTTTTTTAATCCCTTCTTGTAATTGGTTTTTGATTCTTATATCATCTATCTCATTTACTAGATATTTGATATGTTTCTTTTTATTTTCTACAATATTTATATCTCTTATTTTTATAGGATTTATAAATTAAAAGGTTATTTCTTTTCCAAAAATATTTGTAGAAAGTCCCTTATCATTAACTGCAAATGGATATAAAGTTGTTATAAAAGGCGATCCTAAAATAATTTGGGAACTTAAGTTCTTTACTAATATGAGATGTGTTTTAAAACAATAATTTTCTTTACAAATATGAACATTAGATAATTTGTAATTTATGTTTAATCTAGATCCATTGAATCCAGCAACTCTTTGTGATCACTTTTCGTAATATTGAGTAGGAATAAGACCTTCCTGGATACAATTTAAATCTGCTCCAGAGTCTAATAAAGCTATTAATGACAATTTAAATTCTCCATTTATAGTTATATTGATTTTTGTATGCCATTTTTGAGAACTTATACTTTGAATATTATTGATCATTTCTTGATTTAAATTTAAAGTACTTTCTTTGCTTGGTTCTTCGTTTAATGTTTTTTCTTCTAATATTTTTATTTTCTGTTTCATTAATGTTACTTTAGTTTTTACATTGTTTAATTCATCTTATAGTTCATTGATTGTTATCGATTTTTCTTTTTTATTAAATCTTTTGCATATTTCATTGAAATTGTAAGTTTGTTTATTCTTTTCAATTGTTTTATTTTTCTTTAATTTTTCTTCTAATTTATCTATATAAATTTGTCTTAATTTTGGATCTTTAATTTGACTTAATAATTCTATTATTGATTCTATTTCATCATCCTTATTTATAGTATTTATTTCTTTGTAATCACATGTACAATTTCCAATACAATCACAAATTTCTGATTCATTATCACTACTTGATTCATCTTTTAATATATTTAAATCTTCTTCTTCGTAGTCTGATATATCACTTTCTTCATTTATCATAATCTTCATTATTTGACTTTTAAGTTTATCAGAAATATGGAGTTCATTAATTTTTTTCTTGGTATAACAATTCTTTGAGGTATGACCTTGTCTACCACATTTATAACATATTATAGTATCTTTATAATTATTATCTCTATAATTGTTTTTAAATTTTTTATTATTTAAATTCTTTTTATAATTTCCTTTTCTTTTATGATATATTTTATCGTTTTCATATGTTCTATATCTTCTATTAGGTTTTTTATATCTTCTATATTTATTTTCTTTTACTAATCTTTTTGAATTAGTATTAGGTAATTTTAATGGTTCAAAACCATATTGTTCACAGAAATTTCCTAACTCTTTTTTACTATTTATACCTTCTTTCTTAATTTGATATTTTAATTTTAATTCAGAACATATATTTAATCCTTCTTGATTAATATAACTAATAATTTCTCCATAAGTTAAATCTTTATATGGAATTTGACCCTTATAATGATTTGATAATTTACTTCGTATTCTTTCAGCAAATATCTTAGGTAATCCTGCTATAAATCTTTCTTTCCAATAAGCTTCTCTACAAATTTGTTCTAGTTGTTTCTTTAGTTATTATAAACTTTTTTTACCATCTAAAATTTGAGAACTTTCTACCATGTTAAATTTAATATTATAGCAGAGTTTCTTTCTTTAAAACGGTAATGGATCACATACAAAATTCTTTAAAATAGCAAAGATTAAAGTATTAACCATATCATCTTCTTGAGTTTCTACTGGTATTCCATTTTCATTTTTTACTATAGTTTTCTTAGCTTTAAATACTATAGATTTTTCATTTTCTGTTATATAATTATCCCACCATCCTTTTAAACATCCTGTAAAACCTCTGTTTAAGAATTTCTATTATGTGTGATTCAGTATTTCTTATGAGTTTTATAAGCATTAGTTGCATGGTCATTTTTGTAATATATTTAATATTTGATGTTTGTTTTGACCATCTAAAATTCCATTCATTATTGATAATCGGTCTATAAAGCTTTTGCCTAATAGGATTTCTACATATTGCATATCTGGTAATGTTGTGGTATTTTATATAATTTCATTGCTTTTGGGGTCTCTGGGGTTATAAGTATTTTTAATTTCATTTTTTTGTATTTTCATTTTCTTTTAATCTGTTTTTCTATATCTAAATCATCTTCTCTAAACTGTTGTTCAATATCTAAAATATCATCTTCTGAGATAATTTCTTCATTAATGTTTGATATTTGTAATTTAGATAATTTATCCTCAATTTCTTATAATATGTGATGATATTGTCTTTCCTAAATTTTATGGGTGTATTTATATTATATGGTATAAACAAGGATTATCTTCTAACTTGTTCTATTTGATTATCTTGAAAAGTACTTGCTTGATTATTTTGCAAAATACTTGTTTGATTATTTTGAGAAGTACTTGCTTATGAATTACAATTTTCTATTCGATTTAATTGTTGTCCTATAGTATTTAATTTTTCATTAGTATAATTATTCTGATATATAATCGTAGATAAACATTTCTTTTGTTCTTCGTTATCTTTAGATAAATTTATTCCAATAAATTCTTTATTGATTAAAATATTAGTTTCAGGGGGGGTGTATACTTATTATCTTTTCTTTAGTTTCTAAATCTATGTATGTTTTATTTATATTTGTTGTTTCTTGTATTTGATTATTAGTAGGAAAATCCATTTTATTTTCTATACAATATACTTGAAACCATGCAAAAAATGGTATATTTTCTTTATGTTCAAAAACAAACATAGTCCATTCAATTTCATGAATTAATTTTTCTTCTTCAATAAAATTTGAAAGATACCAATTTAATATATCTTTATTATAATCATTATATCTTTCATTTTTTAAATACTTCATATCTGGTTTAGACATTATTATTAATGTATTTGTCTTTTAATGTCTTTTATTCTTTGTTGTAAACTAAATATATAATTTTGTAAATTTATATAAAATCTTGTATGTGCTTTATAATCTATAACATATTCTCCTGTTATTAATTCATTTTTTATTCTTTCTAGATTTTCTTTATTTCTTTTTAAATTAGCCTCGCACCAACTTATTTCTCTTTTGATTTTTTGTGAATAATAACTCATTTTAATTGTTCATAATTTTCTACTTCTGAGGGTGCATAATTATACGTAGAATCACTCTTATTATCTTCTTCTTATATAAGTTTTTTAGGAATAGTGTTAATAAAATCAAACACCTTTCTTTCATAAGATTGAGTTCTTTTTAATATATTTTAACTGCTTCATTTATAAAATTTCGAAGGAACATACGTAGTATGTCTTGCTGATTCTCACCTTATCTTATTACCAAAAGTTTTTTCTAAATGTTCCATTGAGATTTCTATTGATAATTTGCTATAATCTTTATTTAATTTTAAAGGTTTTATCTTAACTAACTCTTCTAAATTCCAAGTTTGATTTCTAGTTATTTCATTCCATTTTAATCTTTTCGGAGTACATATTGAATAATTTTCTAAATTGGCTTCAAAAATAACAGTTCCATCTTTAGTAACATCTATCTTAGAACGTGGATCTACCATAGTAGTCATATTCTTATAGTATACTCTATATATAACCACTAAAGGGTCTGAGCCTTCTTTTATCTCTATATTCTTAGTTTTTATATCTAATGTTAATACATCTAGAATATTTTGGTCATTTAATGCTATAGTAAAATTGGGGTAACAATTAAAATATATGGGACCATTACATATGTTTGATTCAGCTAAAGCTAATGATGATTGATCAAACTTAAGTTAATCTAGCATCTCCTTAATTTCATGCAAATAAAGAGCATTATTTTCCTAATATAGTTAAAGGCTTTATTGTTATTTGAACTAATCCATATGTTAGAATTTTGTATTAACTTTCTATGTTTTTAATTTGCTTTTGCAGAAAATAGTTTTTACTTTGCATGATCTTGTATAAAGGTAAAGTTTTTTTCAGTAGTATTTATTGTATAATTTGAAAAATTTCATCATAGATCCAACTGTATATTAAATTTTTAATATCTTGTTTAGGGGATTACTCCAATTTTGTAATATTATTTTCTATATTCGAAATCTTATTTTCAATGAGATTAGTTGATTTGTTCTTCTTCACTAATATAGAGAGAATCATTCATTTCGGTTTAGTAATAATTGCTAGCTTTTTTCATAATGGATTAATTTGATAATATATATGTAAAATCAACTGAATAAAGTTTTATGATTACCTGAATAAATATTTCTACGGGAACATTTCACCATTTATATCTAGGTCCGTCAGTCTAAGCTCTTTCTGCGACTAATCCAACGGATCTGATCGACAAGACTTACCAATGCAGTCATATTATTCATGTAATATAATACTTATCCATTGTTTTAGCATAATATTAACAAAATAATTCATTAATTTGTAAGATAACTAATTTATTAACTTTTCCTTAAAAATGGCTCTGATACCAATAGGGACATGATCATAAACACAGGATCATATACTTAGTTGAAATTAATCTTTTGTATAGTATAGAATAAAAATTTCTAATTGAAGAGTACAATAATCATATAAAATCATAAATTATGTTATAAAAATCAAAATTTGTAAGATTAATAAGAAATTTAAATTAATTTTATCTAAAGATATCGGAAGAAAAAAAGAATGTTTACTCTACAATTTTTATAATCAGAATATTATACTAATGACAAAATTATTTGTACTATAGGACAACAACTAAATCGAATAGAAAATTGTAATTCAGAAGCAAGTACTTCTCAAAATAATCAAACAAATATTTCGCAAAATGATCAAGCAACTACTTCTCAAAATAATCAAATAGACATTGAAGATAATCCTATGTTTATACCATATAATATAAATAAACCCATAAATTTAGGAAGACAAGATCATCACATATTACAAGAAATTGAGGATAAATTATCTAAATTACAAATATCAAACATTAATGAAGAAATTAGTTCAGAAGATGATATTTCAGATATTGAACAACAGTTTAGAGAAGATGATTCAGATATTGAAAAACAGTTTAAAGAAAATGAAATAAATAAAATGAAATTTAAAAATACTTATACCCCAAGACCAGAAGCAAGAAATTATTATAATAGACCAACATTACCAGATATGCAATATGAAGAAAGTCCTGTTAGGCAACGAGCTTTATATGACGGATTATCAATATATGAATGGAATTTAGATGGTCAAACAGAACATCAAATATTAAATATATTACAAGAAATGACCATGGCATCTAATGCTTATAAAACTCATAAGAATACTGAAACACAAATTATAGAAATTCTTATATCAGGTTTTACAGGATGTTTAAAAGGATGGTGGGATAATTATATAACAGAAAATGAAAAAGCTATAGTATTTAAAGCTAAGAAAACTATAGTAAAAAATGAAAATGGAATACAAGTACAAACTCAAGAGGATGATATGGTTAATACTTTAATTTTTGCTATTTTAAAGAATTTTGTTGGAGACCCATCTGTTTTTAAAGAAAGAAACTCTGCTATATTATTGAATTTAACATGTAGAAAATTATCAGATTTTAGATGGTATAAAGATGTTTTTATAACTAAATTGTAAAACTAGACTTAGAATTGTAAGAGACGCGTATTGAAAGAAGATTTATTGCAGGATTCTAAGAGATTGCTGAAAGAATACGAAGTAAATATCAAATCATTTTAAAGGTCTATATTCCATATAACGATTAACTTATGGAGAAATTATTAGTTATATTAATCAAGAAGGATTAAATATATGTTCTGAATTAAAACTAAAATATCAAATTAAGAAAGAAGGTATAAATAGTAAAAAAGAATTAGGAAATTTTTGTGAACAATATGGTTTTGAACCATTAAGATTACCTAATACTAATTCAAAAAGATTAGTAAAAGAAAATAAATATAGAAGATATAAAAAACCTAATAGAAGATATAGAACATATGAAAACGATAAAATATATCATAAAAGAAAAGGAAATTATAAAAAGAATTTAAATAATAAAAATTTTAAAAATAATTATAGAGATACTATAATTTGTTATAAATGTGGAAAACAAGGTCATACTTCAAAAAATTGTTATACCAAGAAAAAAATTAATGAACTCCATATTTCTGATAAACTTAAAAGTCAAATAATGAAAATAATGATAAATGAAGAAAGTGATATATCAGACTACGAAGAAGAAGACTTAAATATATTAAAGGATGAATCAAGTAGTGATAACGAATCAGAAATTTGTGATTGTATTGGAAATTGTACATGTGATTATAAAGAAATAAATACTATAAATGAGGATAATGAAATAGAATTGATAATAGAATTATTAAGTCAAATTAAAGATCCAAAATTAAGACAAATATATATAGAGAAATTAGAAGAAAAATTAAAGAAAAATAAAACAATTGAAAAGAATAAACAAACTTATAATTTTAATGAAATATGCAAAAGATTTAATAAAAAAGAAAAATCGATAACAATCAATGAACTACAAGAAGAACTAAACAATGTAAAAACTGAAATAACATTAATGAAACAGAAAATAAAAAATTTTAGAAGAAATAAACAGGTAAACAAGAACAAAGCAAAGAAATGTACTTTATATTGAATCAGAAATGATCAATATTATTCAAAAAGTATAGTTCTCAAAAAAGTGCATACAAAAATCAAATATAACTAGTAATGGAGATGGAGAAATTTAAATTGTCATTAATAGCTTTATTAGATTCTGGAGCAGATTTAAATTGTATCCAGGAAGGTCTTATTCCTACTCAATATTATGAAAAGTCATACTAAGTGTTAGCCTACAAATATATTGGTCGACAACTGTGAAGTTCGTTTCATTATATTAGGTCCTCGGTCACTTAATTTAATTATAGTTGTAATAGTACTAAGGTAGTGTAATCGGGCTGTAAATGTTAATCTACCGGTCACGTGTATCGGCGATAAGCCAAGTAAATCCGAGACCCGGCCCGTAGAGAAATTAACAAGCATGAAAGCCTCTTGGTATTATGTATATAATACCCCTCTCCATGTATGGATCGAGGGTTGTTGATGCTTGTTGTTTTGTTAATTCTTCATATTGTAATTTTGCAGTATATCAACTCTCATCTTTCTCTACTTTCTCTCTCTAACTTCTCTCTACAATTCTTCATATCTTCTCATCTTATTTTCTTCGTAACAATAATGAAGTGAAGTGATCTATAGGGTAACCGACATTTGGTATCATTCGCCACGGGTGGGTTTAGTTTTTGTTAGTTTTTAGTTATTATTTTCGTGTTTGTAAGCTTTGTTTCGTGGTTTTCGTTTTTTTTAGTAAGCAAAGTGGTTCGATTTGGTTACTTAGATTTGGTTCGATTTAGTGTTGAGTTAGTGTCTTGTTTCGTGCTGTGACTATGCAGACAACGCCATTATGGTAACGAAAAGATCGAGCTTCGTGGTGGGTTTCATTCGAACGAGTTTCTTCTTAGTTAGGGATCGAAAGAGTATTTTGTTTGCAGATATCTGAACGTGTACAATCTTTTGCATCGGATCGAGTTAGAAACCTTTAAGATCGAACTAGGCGATCGAACTAGGATTGGTCGAACAAGCGTGGTTGGATCGAACGAGTGTTCTTATAGCGAGATTTCGAATGAGTGGTGTGTTTGGTTCGAACTGACAATCGGAACAAGCTACTCGATCTAGCGAAAATGTTCTTTTGGTTCGAACTAGACAATCGGTTTAGGAATTTTTCTTTTTGGATTCGAACTGCACATCGAACGGAGTGACATTTCTTTTTGGATCGAACTAGCACCATAGAAACGAGTAACATTTCATTGTGGGATGCGAACAAGGACATCGAACGGAGTGTATTTCTTGTTGTTCGATACAAGCAAATCGAACTAACCAATTCGAACTAAGGGAACATGCCTCCGTAACTTAGTGATTTTGTTAGATACCGAACTAGACAATACCGAACCAACGAACAGATCAAGCATTGAACCGAACTAGGTGACTTATACTTGACCGATCTAGAACCCAAACTAGTAATTTTTTGTTTTGCTGGGTTTTTTCTTGATTTTGTATAATCCCGTGTAAGATACGATTCTTCTCTGGTTTTAATCAAGAAAGATTTGTAAATCCGTGAACATAATTGTTCTCAATCCACAACAACAATAAACTTTACCTGCTTATGATCCTACTAAATCCTTCTCACTTCATATTTCTTCAATCATTCATCATGACGACTCAAATTGCAATTCCACAAAGACAGTCAAATGCATAACAACATATTGCAGCTGGTTCAAGGGATCGTCCACCAATGCTTTGCAACAGGACGATATGACACAAATGGCGATCACGGTTCTTATGTTACATTGATACAAGACAAATGGTGATGCCTTACGAAAAGTGACATTCTCACAGGTTCCTTATATTCCAAACAATGGTTATACTCCAGCTGATTCGGCAACAGAAGATTTCTCCAGAAGTTCCTTGCAAAAAAATCAGTCGAGTAAGTTTCTGAATTTGACTCCTGAGATCAAAGCTCATATGTATCTGAAAAAGAGCGATTCATTTGATATTGACTGGGAATTGGAGATGAAATCTACTCAACTGATGATGCATGTCAGACAGCTCAAGAAATCGTGGAAGCCATAGAGAGGTTACAACAGGTGAATTCACTCAATTATTCAAGATGTTATAAGACAAACTTATTTTGGGAATTTGGTCAATTCACCTCTCACGATGGAGAAACAATGAGTCTCACAACAAAGATTCTATCAAGTGGATGAATGAAATGATCTGAAACAATTTGACAGTTGCAACGATGCAAGTCAATGTTCAATTTCTTCAAACAACTTAACCAGATTATGGTCAAGATTTTTCCACGATTGTGATAGCAACAACACAAGTTGATTGAAGTTTCATATCATAAGGCTCTTTGACATTCTGAAACAATACCAAAAGGAAAAAGGGGGGTTTTATATTGGAATCGTTGCTGTAGAATGGCCCAAGAATGCCTAACCCAATAGCACTTGTTGCTACTGCTCAAACAATCAAGATCCTTATTATCAAACACAAAACATCACAAATTCATATGCACCAACATCTAATGCTTCACTTCAAAACAGATCTAATGCAGCTACAAGATACAAAGGCAAAGAGATAGCCAAACAATCACACCTCCATTCTGAGTTAGCTTCTGAAGAAGACAGTTGTAGATGTCCTATACAAGCTCAGAAGGACAAAGATATGCAGAAGAAATTTGGCTCTCATTGCAAAGTACTTCAGAAACTCTACAACCTACCAACATCAACCTCAGAACTTCTAAAAAACACCTGAAACAAGAATGTGGATACTAATACAAGATATAAGGGAATGATAATCAGGACTAGACAGTTTGGGAATCAGAGGGCAGTAAATGTTGTTGGGGCTAGGGAACTGATTAGGTGGTCACAGTAGTGCAACAAAATGGATACAGTGCTTTAACTGCAAGGTATTTGAGTCATTATGCTAAGGGAATTACAGAAATCCAAAACGGGTGTTAGAGACTCCCCGTATCACAAGGAAAAGATATTGTTGTGGTAAACAAGCTGGTGAATGGTGTTCAACATTCAGCAGAGCATCTGACTGGCTAGCAGACAGGATGAGGAATTTGATATGAACAAGTAGTAGGAAGCACATTAACAGTTACTGACAAAGATTCAGAGGTTCCTCATGCAGACTCAGGCATGACGATGAAACCATTGGAACAGGTTTTCATACGATACTGATCATAATGTGTTTGCCAATACTTACAACATATTGAAGCAATCTGTATCCCATTTGTAACACATGTGCAGTGGAAAAGGTGTGATAGTAATGTCATTCCTGATCTCACCGGATATGTGTAGATAATGATATTTAGAATGACCAAACATACTGTAGAATGTGATGATGAGCATGCTGCACTTGCTACTTAGAATTGCTAATTATTTAAAGATTGATGTCGATGACAATAGAAGTTACAAAGAATTTAAAGAAAGCAAATGCAACATTGACTCATAGAGTTAAATTGAGGGCAAATCTATTCTTGCGGTAAACTAGTTGAAACTCTAGGAGATATCTATAGTATCAGGATAGTTGGTTAGTTGCACTTTCAAACAAAACAAATGAGTTTGGACGGTACGCAAGGCTTTTAATGTCGTACAGTTGACTATGACCAAACTTGACGTAAGTTAAATGAAACTCTAGGACTATTAGCTCAAAGGACATTGACATTCTAGAAGGTTTAAAAGTTTAGGCCTACGAAAAAATTTTGTTGTCCAAGCATAACACGATGACAATTAGTCAAACTGAGTCTTTTTACTTAGGTTCACATACGGAAGGTCTTGTCCAAGGAAGAAAAAAAAAGTAATTACGGTTTTGAACTTAGGAAGAGAAAGATATGACAAAATGATTTAAATGGAACATCAATTAAGTTTTTGAATGAATATTTGTTTACAATCTGAAGTCAATCAATACCAAACATTCATATGTTAGCACCCAAATGCCTACATTTATGGAAGACCTACCTTGCCACTTCTCAATGTACCTCAAAAAGGCTCAAAATGAGCACCCGGGTTTGTATTCGATCACCACAAGACCTATCTGATCCTGCAACCAGGACTCATCCCGATAGAGAGAGATTCTGACTCTTGTCTGAAGAGAGTCGATCTAATTGAATAAATGTACTTAGTCATACCATTTGACTACACGAAGTTTAAATAGTCTTTATGAAATTGTCAAAACCACCAGCCCTTGCAATTATGAAATTCAGTTTGCACAGGCAAATGCCAATAAGAAAGAAAATGTGGAGAATATCATTGTAAAACAAACTAATGTTTTCAAAACATAGATTTCGTACCAGTGTATAAATCAGTAAGCAAAAAGTTAGACAAGAAGTTTAATGTCATGACAAACAACCATTAATTCATCTGATACGAACTCGTCAATCAAGCATGGTAAAAAAACATTCAACGACCATCTATATCTTCGACAACTCCTTCTGGCAAAGATATGGAATACCTTGTTAAAGAAATGTTTGATGCCCCTTGCCCTTAAAACTCAGAATGGATTAGTCTCTGCGTTTTTTACATGACTTAAGCAGAAATGCATGCAGATTTAAGTAGCTTTTGAATCTCTTGAAGATGATCTTGTTGAACTTGTATCTGATAAGGCCAGAATTTTCCAACATGTTATGATATGCTTTTGCAAGAATGTGATGTCTAAAGATGTTTATCGTGTCTTTTTGCTCTAACGTAATCTGATTTGATGAGATCACTAAAAATACAATGCTTATATCTTCATCAAGTCATGGAATGTGATGTCTTGCACAAAGCTTTCTTGACAAATGATTTTGTAAGTAAAGAGATTTACACTGGCTTTTACAGCGTTTTACTAGATTTAGAAAAACACTCAATTACTCTTGATAATTCACTTTACTATAGAATGTCAAGTACAACTGAAAAATGACACAGTTTGCAAAGAAAGAGCGTCCAATGTATTTCGAAAAGAACGTGAACAATATGTTCAAAGAAAAGGCGTCAAATGTATTTCGAAAGGAACGGGAACAATATTTGGAAATACAAGATTTGAAAGCTCAACTACAAGACAAGAACATTGCAATCAGTGAGTTAAAGAAACTCATTAACAAATGCAAAGGAAAATTTGTAGAAACTAAGTTTGATAAACCATATGTTGTTCGACAACCAAATGCTCAAAGGATTCCAAAACCATCAGTTTTAGGAAAACCGACTCCTTTTTCAAACTCTCTTGAGAGAATAAATTTTGCAAAGAAAAAGTCAGTTTTAAAAACTAATGAGTCAGAGGGTTTATCAAAACCAGTCACTCTATAGAATTTACCTAAAATAGCAACGCAAGTTGTAAGAAACACAAATGTGATTAAACCAGGCATGTATCGAATAGCAAGTAGTACAACACAAACTAGAGCACCACAGTTGACTCAGACTTTCAAGATTACTAATCCTTGCGTGTCTACATCTATAGGAGTAGCTTACAGAACTAATGTTAGCAGACCACAGCCTAGGAGCAATCAAATGAAAGATAAGGTCCTGCCAAACACTAGTGAAGTGAAGTTTAAGAAGACTGAAGTAGAAGAACACCCTAGGATTTCTAGTATTTCTAATCAAACAAAGTCTGTAACTGCGTGTAATGACAGTTTAAATTCTAGAACTTTGAATGTTAATGTTGTTTGTGCTACTTGTGGAAAATGTGTGTTTAATTTGAATCATGATACTTGTGTTTCTAAGTATTTGAATGACGTGAATGTTAGAACTAAGAAGCCTAAAGTAGTGCCTACTAGTTCTACAAAACCCAAAAGTCAAGCGAACAAATCTGTTGCAACACCCCATAAGAAAACAGTTGCATCATAATCCACTATCACAAATTCAAAGGGTTACTATAGGATGTTGTATAAGAAGACTAGTAAGGCGTGGAAATGGTGGATAGCACAACAATTCCCATCAGCATATACATAGGTTCCTAATACAAAAAGGAAATGGGTACCTAAAGTTAGGAACGAAAGTGTGAGTAAGAAAGTTAGTTTTTCCATAGATAATGTATCTAGGATTACTAATGTCTTAAAACTCACAAACACTTTTGGATCTAATATGTCATGTATTCCATCATCCTCTAATTCTCTTGCAGATTGTATAACTCATCCTATTCATCGTTGACTCTGGATGCACAAAGCACATGACGGGCAATCTATCTCTGTTGTGCAATTTTGTTGAAAAATACTTGGGTACCGTTCGTTTTGGCAATGATCAATTTGCTCTAATTCTTGGCTATGGAGATTTGGTTCAAGGAAATATCACGATCAAACTGGTTTACTACGTCGAAGGTCTCAATCACATTCTTTTCTCGGTTGGTCAATTCTGTGATATGGATTTAGAGGTTGCATTTAGGAAATCTAGGTGTTTTGTTAGAGATCTTCAGGGAAATGACTTACTAACTGGTAATCGTGGAACTGATCTCTATACAATTTCTCTTCAAGAAACAACTTCATCAACTCCAATCTGTCTCATGGCTAAAGCATCACCAACTCAAGCATGGTTATGGCATCGAAGACTTTCTCATCTCAACTTCGACTACATCAACTTGCTTTCAAAGAAAGATGTTGTGATTGGTTTACCAAAACTGAAGTATGTCAAGGATCAACTATGTTCCTCTTGTGAAGTGAGTAAAGCAAAACGAAGTTCATTCAAGTCAAAGACTGTTCCAAGTTCAAAAGGACGGTTAAATTTGCTTCACATGGACTTGTGTGGTCCAATGCGGGTTGCTAGCATCAATGGGAAGAAATATATTCTGGTAATTGTCGACGACTACTCCAGATATACGTGGACTCTCTTTCTACGTTCAAAGGATGAAACACCAGAAGTTTTAAAAGACTTTCTCACGATGATCCAAAGAAATCTTCAAGCCCCAGTAATTTCTGTTCGCACTGACAGAGGCACTGAGTTCTTAAACAAGACACTCAATGCATTCTTTAAAGAAGAAGGAATTGAGCATCAAACTTCTACTCCTCGAACACCTGAACAGAACGGCGTTGTCGAAAGACGAAACCGCACTCTCGTTGAGGCTGCTCGAACGATGCTTTCGGCTTCTAAACTTCCTTTATTCTTTTGGGCTGAAGCAATTGCAACCGCATGCTAACTCAAAACAGATCAATCAGCATACCCAACTCAGGAAGAAAATTGACATATCACATCATTAAATGACAGAAAACCCTCAATTAAACACTTCATCATCTTTGGTTGCACTCTACATAACAAGAGATGTGAAAATATGGATAAGATGAAAGAAAAAAGGGGATCATGTGCAATTTTGGTGGATCCTCCACACAGCAAAGGATATCGTGGTCTACACTAAGAGAACAAGGTTAATAGTTAACTCTCCAGCCATGCGCAGATTTGATAGATCAAAGTGATGTCAGACGTCTTTTGCTAATGACACATCAGGCCTTTTCGTCGTTCCCCGATGACAAAACGTCAATTATGACATACCCTGACCCCAGCACCCAGAATTACAAAATGTTTCTCCTTCAGCAAATACGACAGTTCCATCACAACAGGAGTTGGATCTTCTTTTTGGTCCTTTGTATGATGAATTTTTCAATGATGGTACTTCACGTGTCAACAAGTCTTCTTCTCCCACCGACGATTCTGCTCAACAAGACACGCTACCTTCAACGAATATTCACCCTACAACAAAACCATCAACTCCAACACATGTCAATGCTGAAGAAAATAACAATGATCAAGCAGAATTACCAATCATTGTTCAGTACACCGGTAATAAGAAAATGTGAGTCTTCCTCACGCAATATTGTAATTCAAATGTGCATACCTTCATCAGCCTACGATTCCGAATACCGATGAGGCAAAGAGTCACACCGTTAAACTCAAGTTGTGGAAATCCATCAAGCCATCAACACAAGACGACAATTTGCAACATATCCTAAATGTGTATGTTCCGCACTCACGTTGAGTATGTTGAAACCTGAAAAACATTAAGGAGCAATGGCTGATTCTGCCATGGGATAAAAGCAATGCAGGAAAACTTCAATGCAGTTTTAACAGACTACAAGTCCTGGGAACTCGTTGACAAACCTTTTGGTAAGAACGTAATCAAGCTAAAAGGGTTTATGGAAAAACAAAAAGAAAGGAAGACCTAAAACTGTAATTCGCAAAACAAGCACGACACTGTAGCAAAGGGTTATTCCTCAGGAAGAGGGTATTGATTGCGAAGAATCATTGCTCCAGTTGCTGCTTTGGAGCTGTCAGATTTTTGTCGCTATGCGCTCACAATCTTTCCAATTTATCAATGGACGTGAAGAACAGGCATTTCTTAAATGGACCATTAAAGGAGGAGGTTAATTTGCACAACCAGACGGATTCGTTGATCCTGATCATCCAGACAAGTTTACGTCTAAGGGAAAGCCTATATGGATGAAACTAACTCCAAGAGCCTGGTATGATAAACTCACTCAAATTCCCGATTTTCCAAAGGTTTTACTAAATGTACATTGACCACGGACCCTCTTTCACGATAAAAAACGGGGAGGGACAATTCAACCTATTGCAAATTTACGTTGATGACATCATTTTTTTTTTTTTTTGGTCCATAAACCCTTAAATTTCAAAACGTTTTGAAAAATTAATGCACGGTAGATTTGAGATGTCCTTAAGGGGGAATAATTCTTTTTAGGACTTCAGATCCACCAATCCCCACGCGGTATTTTTATCAATCAAGTCCAAATATAACTTTAGGAGATTCTAAAAAAAACATGTATGAAAAAGGACAAAGCATAGGTACACCAATGGCTACGAAACCTAAATAGATTCAGACTTGAGTGGTAAACCCGTTGACCAAACTGACTACCGTACAGAAATCAAGTCACTCAGATCTTCATCTAGTAAACCAGACATAGTGCATGCTGTTATGATATTGTGCAAGATATCAAGCAAGACCGAATGAAAAACACCTAAAGAGGTTAAAAGGATCTTTCCGATACTTAAGAGGTACCATTCACATGGGAACTCTGTATCCAAAAGGTCTGGCTTTTGACTAACCTTTTCAATGCCGACCATGCCGGATTGCATTGATACTCGCAAAGAGCACTTTCTGGAGAATACAGTTCCTATGTATAAGTTAGTCAGCTGGACGTCAAAGAAGCAAGACTAAACTGCATGTCACCGCAAAGCTGAGTACTGGGCTTATCTGCATGTTTGCTCAAGTAATGTGGATGAGGACACAGCTTAAGGAGTATGGCTTCAACTACAATAATATACCGTTGTAGTTGCACGCTCAGTCCTGCCATAAAAGCAATCTCATGCAACCCCGCAAGCACTTCCCTTACCAAGCATATCCATACTGGCATCACTTCATAATGTAACAAGTTGAAAACGGTATAATTGAATTGTAACTTTTGTAGAACTGATTACATTTGGCTGACATGTTTACTCAGCCCTTCCGAAGAAAGTGTCTCAGTATCTTCGTTAAGGACGAATTTGGTATGAGATGTTTGACTCCAGTAGAACTAGAGGTTCTGACAAAAGAATCTGCTTGATACCTCATCAAACATCAACATGTACATATTTAAAAAAAAAATCAGAAAATGTTTCAAAAAATATTCTTCTCGACATGTCTCTTAGAATCGATAACATTTACGTACCTAGAAATGTTGATTAATATCGGACCATATTGGCATTAAATGAAGTTCGAACAGGAGTTTCAACAATGCTTTCAAAACTGTCAATTCTAATTTTTTCTATGGCTTATGTGCAAATATCATTGGACGTAACCCCGGACCTCAATAAAGGAATAGTCTATCTATAAAGATAACGTATCCTAACAACGAGAAAATCAATTTTCTCAGTCTTGAGCTGTTCTTACAAGACATTCAAAGTTTTGAGCTCAAGAAAAAGGATAGTGTACGCATAAGTGCGCTTACCCTTAGAGTTGGAAGAAAAGTCTTCTAACATGAATGTTTTTCAAAATGTTGAACACGAAATTTTCAAGACTTTCTCACTGACATTCATAAATCTTTCAAAATTGGTGTCAACACCCATCTTCAAGGGGAGTTTTGCGGAAAAACAAAGTTTATGATTTGGATACACATCTCATGACTAGTTCTTATGTATATCAAACCATTCCCAAAAAGTCTCTGTAATAACAACAAGATAATAATTACAATGCATAGAATGATAGTTATAAGATGACTAAGTGTTCATCCTTAATTTTTATATCGATTTTACAACTTGAATATCACTTTATTGGCTCAAACATATGTACACATTGAGGGGACAAGTTTTATGTTCTATGTAATTCATGCTAAGTAAAAGATTCCCCTTGGCCTTTTCAAGACCAAATTTTTAATCATAATCACAGTATTTCAAAAACACTAAAAGTTGACATAGAATTTAAAATAAGAGGGAGAAATGTAATTTAAATTGATCTAAAAGACTCAAAGTGCTATCGAAACGGTTTTATGTTCGATCTCAAACCCTCAACATCTATTTCACGACGATTCGAAGTCATAAGGTGGTTAAGGTTTGGTATTGCCTTATGATCCAACCAGAACCGAAGGGATCTACCCAAGGACACTCCATAGTTAGAAATAACAGTCCTTAGGTATGATTGGAGATGAATGTGTATAAGGGAAGAATGCCGACTAAGACTGAATTTAACAGCTGAACAATCACAACAAGGTTAATAATGACGTCTTGTAAGCACTGATAGGGTTGAAGAATGAAAAAAAATGTATGATAAAAGGTGAAAAGATAGAAGCCCTTGCCACACAACTTAGGCAAAACCGGGTCAATACATATGCTGTCAGAATCACAATGTTGATTGCTGACATTGAAGACGACATCATGGACCCAGTGATGCAATGCACAACCCTTCCCAGCCATTCGGGTTTCTCTCAAAAGAAACTTGTCTCATTTGTCACGGAGATACACTCGACTACTATTGACTTTCTCACTCCGAGTTAGTTAATATTGAATAGGTGGCAGTCTGCTCCAGCCTCCGATTACTAAAAACCAAAATGCACTAATCGAGTCTAGAGCCAAGAGATCATCAAATAAATCTCATTAGGACACATTCCATGACAAACACTTGTTGAACATCATTAAGTTCACAAGCTGTTAACAAGAGTCCTACGCATTATCCTTGTGATTGTGCCAGAACATCCGAGTGATACTTATGTACTCACAATGAAGATGGAAATCCTGCTTGAGCCAGCATCAAACAAGCTCTTGGTAGGTGACTTGCGAGATTCTATATGAATCAAACTTGTGTCAACTGGAAAGAAACGATGGTGCGATTCAATGTGAATCAAACTTGTTCCAGGAAATGAATTGACGGCTTAATCAGAAAGATAGTAACTATCTGATTCACTCTTACCGTGTTGTCTGCTTTGAGACGTTCCGGTAATGAGAACAAGCAAGCATGGTAAATCTAATACATCTGTGTTAGAAGACCCTACGCTTTGAGCTGGAAACCCTGTCAAGGAGATTCTTTGAATCTACCTGATCACAGGTACAGTATTTATACTGTAAAACGGTCCTACAGAACCGGAGGTTAATCTAACCAAATCCGGACGAATGACAAAGCCATATTCGTCCACCCGCTTTATTGCTAACTGTTTTATTTCAGGATACATAAAGATGGAGATGGTGATGCCTCATTCTAGCTGGAGTCGGATTCATTACCACATGCTCATGCTCACTCTACAAAGACATTCTATAAGCATCAAGATTCAAGAATCATGAAAGCTCAAGAATTAAAGACAAAGACTTCCGCACAAACTCTGATATACAAGATCTTCCTTCAAAGATATTAAGTCTATCAAGGGAGATTGTTAGCAAGCTTTCAAGATGATGCAAAGTATGAGCATGTTGGTCAAGACACAAGATCGCAAGGTGGCAAAGACGTTAAAGACAAACAAGGATAAAGATTTAAAGATCTTGGAACAAAAGACAAAGTCGAAAGACAATGACAAAGGCTCAAGATCAAATATCACAAAGCATGAAGGAACAAGCCTACAACAAGATAAAGACCAAAACAAAGACTCAAGAACTAAACGACAAAGCAATCTCAATAAGTCCAAGGAAGTAAGATTTAAAGACCTCGCTTCGGGGGAGATTGTTAGCCTCAAAATATTAAGTCAAACAAGGAAACCCGGTCTTTATTTATTAGTCGTTATAATTGGCTAGAAAGGGAGTTGGGCTCGTGATTTAATCTAATATTGTATACGTTGCGGGCTAAAGCCCAAAACCCGAGCCGACCCAACAACCCTACACCTAGGCGTCACCCTAGGGTAGTAAGAAACTATAAATACCCCTCTCTACTCTTGGAGAGGGTGTTGGTTAGTTGGTCTCATTTGTAATCTTTATGCAAGGTAATCAACCATCCTTTTTCCTCTCTACTTTCTCTCTTTAGTTTCTCTCTCTAAAATTCTTTTATTCTTCTATCTATTTTCTTATGGTTTCTTATCATTGATTCATACCTATTTGTATGGAAGTGAAATGATATAATTTGGAACCAACACAAAATGTACCTTATGCTTCGGTTGTAGGTTCCATTATGTATGCGGTTAGATGCATTAGACCTGATGTTACGTTCGCGCAAAATATTACAATCCGTTTTCAACAAAATCTAGGAGAACCACACTGGACTGATGTAAAAACCATTCTTAAGTATTTAAAAAATACTAAAGATATGTTCTTGGTTTATGGTGGAAATATTGAAGTCGAACTTAGAGTTGATTGCTATTGTGATGCTGGATTTAAGACCGATAGAGCTGATACAAAATCTCAGATAGGGTACGTTTTCATTTTGAATGGAGGCGTAGTGGACTGGAAAAGCTCCAAGCAAAGTACTACTACAATGTCCTGAATACATAGCTGCTTCGGAAGCTGCAATGGAAGGTGTTTGGATTAGGAAGTTTATTCCAGGGCTTGGTATCATACCAACAATAAATGAGCCTATTAAGATGTTTAGTGATAATTCAGCCGCACTTTATTTCGCTAACGAACCGAGGGTTCAGAACGACGTCAGACACTACCATAGAAGATATCATTATGTTCGTGAGTATATTGTACTGGGCGAGATAAAACTTCTTAAAGTTCTCACAGATAACAATCTAGCTGATCCTTTTACGAAGGCTTTATCAAATGAAAAGCATACACAACATGCTAGGAGCATGGGACTTCTATTAGCTAGTAGTTTCATGTATATTTGTGTTTAGTATTTGGATAAGGGATGTTAAGACAATTTATTTTATGATAAAGATACATGGTATTTCATTATATTTATTTTGAATTGTATCCTATATTTGCATGTTTAATCCGTGAATAATATTTTTTATTCTAAACTGGTTCATTGTCGATCAACAATATGTGAATAATTTTGAACTAAGACAAGTCTGATTGATTAGTGATATCTTGGATATTAAAGGATGTGTCCGCCAAACTCACATGATATTCATAAGATGCATATTGGACCTTCCCCAACTAACAAGACTATCACTTTATGGATCGACGTCATTAAGTGAATCTTGTGAAATGATTTTAATTTACAAAATTCTTAGACTTGAGATGCAAGTAGGTCTCGCATGTGTGGATTGTCCTTGTTGATATAGTTTAAGTTATTCTAAAAATGGTAGCTAGTAAGAATAATTTCAGAAGTGATTATGAAGCATGGTGACATGGCACTTGTAGTCAATATAGAATTTGTTCCTTAAATAGTTAAAGTATGATGCCACTGGGCCCCAAGTAGGATTAATCAGATGTGTGTATGGCTGTACCCAAAAACTCATGTAGATATGTCTCAATGATTTTTAGAAATTTTGATTAATTACATATACGAGAAACTGAATATTAAATAATGGAATGACCTTGATCCATATCCATCTTTAACACGGTATCGGAAACAAAGGGATTGTGAATTCAAAAAATCATTTCATCCGTGACTTTATGAAACTACACTCGGATATTCCTGGGAGCATTGACATGTTGCTAGACGCTTACCAATGTTATTATATTATTTGATACGTGTCTAAGTGGGAGATGTTGGATTATGCTCACGTATAAATAATATATGTCCAAGAAATTGATTTGAGCCTATAAGGACGCACGCTTTAATACGTAAGAACAAAAATAATTTATATATTAAATGTAATATATTAATAGTGACAAGTAAACAAATGTTAAATGTTAACTACAAGGACTAAATAGTAATAGTCATAAGTTGGAGTCCGATTTGTTCCTTTTGGTTTTAACCGACCGGTTTTAGACTCCTATTAGGAGTGGGATTGCTTGGCTGGCAAGCCAAGGAAAATATCCCTATATAAGGAACACTTGGGGTTCATTATTCATATACGTTTTGAGAAATCGTAAAACCTAAAACTCCTTCTCTCCTCTCCTTGTTTGTTCGATCGAACCTAAACCCACAAGGGTTTTCAGTTTCTCTCCTTGTGGGATCGGCAAAGAAAAACCCACAAAGGTTTCGGGTTTGATTGGTGATTCGACCCTCAAGAACACAAAGGGATTTTCGATTTAGTTGATAGTCAAGCTACGGGATTTGTTTAGTTATCACTACTAGTACTAGCATGCATTATTGTTTGCTACGAACGTATTGTGTGTATCGAAATAGAGGGATTATACTTTGATCATTAGTTGTTAGCGTGGTATTAGCTTTATACATACGCGTATATTGAAGACAGTGGCCACGTTAATTGCTAAAAGGTACACATCAACAATCTCTTTGTTGATTACTGATGTGTGCTTAAACACACATCACTTGTACTCTGTAAAACGCTAATAAATCAAACTAAAAATGCAAAAATATGCTTAATTATATTGCAAATATGTTTGTTTGGTATTTTTATGTCTTGCAGGTAAAACGGATTGAAAACTATGCAAAAAATGGGTATTTGCGGGTTCGTTTCGGTCAAGAGTGCTTAATATTCAAGATCAAGAAAAAGTCGTGAAAAGTCCCCGAGCATGCCATTGGAAAGAGCGCGAGACAACGAGTCCAACGGCGCCCTCAGATTTAATTGGGCCAGCCCGTAACCCGCTTAATGGGCTGGACCAGCCCATGTTATTTCTAAGCCCAACATTAGCCCAAACAAAGAAATAATAAAATATGAATTGAAGATGGGTGACGTCAGCATACGCCAGCATCACGTGCGTGCAAATTAAATCCCAAGATGTCACGTGACAGCGCACTATTCAATGGGAGGGCGAATAGAAGTGTTACACGTGGCAAGGAAGTTATTATAATTCTTAAATTCACTTTCATATTCAAATGCAAAAGATCTGACGGATGGAGTATACTACGTACAAATGAAGCAGTCCAAATGGACACATGGCAACCATCTAGTGGCTAAAATCATTTGTGATCCGTGTACTAATGATTAGGAGCCAATCATTGGATCATGAGCACCCCAATGATTGATCCAAATTTACAAAAGTGCCCTCCTCACTCCTTATAAATCAACACACCACACCTTAATTTGTTTCAATAGGAACAATTTAGTTTTAGTTTTCTTTTTCTTATTTTTAGCTTATTAAACTTAGTTTTTAGCTTATTTTGAAATTATGGCTTATTGTATCGAGTTAAACTCGAGAGTTTATTGAGAGTTTGGAACAAATATGGTTTGAGCTTATTATATTGGCTTATAGGTTAGTTTTTCTTTTCGAAAGTTAGCTTAATCAAATAAGCTGATCTGTTGAGTTTATTACCTTAGCTTATTAATCTCAAAACTCTTAAAAAGCTTAAAGATCGACTCCTATAAGCTCTCTAGAGCTTATTTGATTCATTCCTATAAGATCTTTAAGACTTTTCAAATAATAAGCTTTAATAAGCTCGGATATAGCTTATTTTTGTGCTTATTGTTTTAGTGTTATTAGAAGCTTTTATTATCTGATAAAATAAGCTTCTAAATAGCTTATTTGAATTCATTTGAGCTTATATTGCTTAGTTTAATTTTTCATAGCTTATTGCTTATTCGAGTTTAGGATTTAATCGTTCATGTTCTTTTTGCTTATTTAGATTTCGTGTTGCTGATTTCTTTTGTTGTAGATTGATGTTTTAATTGGTTTTAAAGGTTGGCTTATTGCTCGTTTGATTTAGATTGTGTTTTGCTTATTTCGTTTAGATCTCGTTCCTTGTTAGAAGTAGTAGTTCGTGTGGTTCATGTTAGTTTTGGCTTATTCAGTTTCGTGGAGGATTATTTTGATATAAGTATACTTTATGTTTCGAACTTATCTCATTTATCTTGTTTTGCTTAATTAAGTTTCTAAGGTTGCGTAAAGTGCTTATAGCTTATCAAAGTTGTTGTCGTGCTTATTGTGATGAAGCTAGATTAGTTTAGCTCTCCAAGTTTGTAAGATCTTAATCGAAGTTTTAGTGGAGAGCTTATTTGATTCGTATTTTATCTTGTTAGTGTAAGTTAAATTAGAATTTAGGTCACGATATTGCTATTAGACTCGTTTGAGCTTTTGGACCTTGGGCTTGTTTTTGTTTTTTTGATATTTGGGCCATGTTTGGTTTTTTTTTGTTTCTATTGGGCCTCATTGTTATAAGTTTGAGTTTGGTTTGTTGAAATCTCATTTTGGGCTAACGGTGTAGTAGTAAAAGTTAAGAGATTTTAAAATTTGAATTGTGTGAAACTATTTACTGTTAACAGTTTATCAGTTTATGTTTTGTGTTGCGATTTTGGTACCGGTTAACTCATGAGGCGTGGAGCTTAAGGATTTAGTAAGCTAGATAAAATTTGAATATTTTTTAGTTTACTAAATCAGGTGGTATTCGTTTAGTTGCGGCTCTTCAATTCGGTTCAATTTTCTATCCTTTTTCAATTAATTAGTGTAGCTTAGTTTAAAATGTTTAGTTTTGCTTATTTGATCATTATGCGTAGTGGGCAGTTAATTAGTGCTTGTTAAGTGATATTGTGAATTGGGAATTAAGTGTGGATTTGAAAAAGGTTTAATTGATTAATAATCTTTGATTATTTAGATTTGTGGTTTAAATGTTTTAAATGGCAAAATTCGGAAAAATAGTTAAACTACACATCTAGTAATTAATATCTTTTTAAGAGGTTTTTGTCAAAATAAACCAACGTTGTGAGATAATTACCTTTTCTAAGGAAATTAATTCGTTAATAGATCTTAATTCACACTTGATGAACTTTTCACGTCACTTAGCAAGCATTTTAGTCTTATAAATCTTTTAGATCATTTTTGCTTAATTCTCGTGATTTTTAATTGATTAGTTTAATTCTAGTTTTATTATTAGTATAATTTTTTTAGTATTAAAAATAGTTTTAAAACCAAAAATCTTAAAAGATAATCAAACATTTTACTTCAAAAACATAAACGTGGTTTTCAGTTCAATCCTCATTGGGACTTCGACTCCGGAAGATTGATTATTGTTTGTCCTCAAGCAACTTTCACATCCTACGTGAAATACTACTTTATATTACTCGACACGCTTCGTGCACGTCAATTACTTATTCTATACATGATTATACATTTACTGCTGCGTACTCGTGTAATTAATGGTTAATTAGGTCATAAATTCCAACATAATCGACTTCTGAAAGTATTTGTTAAAAAATATTTAGAGAAAAAAAAAAAAAAAAAAAAAAAGAATTGCTTGAATGAACAGTGAAGGCTGATTAAAGAATATTGGAAAACATCAAAAATCTGCTAGTAGTTTTCATTAAATTGATGCGATTTGCAAAAAAAATCTTTGAAAATGGGAAATCGGGTGTTTTATAACTTGTGATTTCTTAGCTCTCTCAACAAAAATCTTTGCTACTTTTCAAAGGTTTAGTTTGGGGAAGTTTTGAAATATTTGGTTATAAGGCATGTAATATTGCGTGAGGACACGCAATCGTTTAGTTTGGGGAATTTTGATAAGTGTAAAATACACATATCTGTTTATACCAAAATTAACCTTAAATGACCAAAAACACACTTAAAATGGCAAAGATATACTTGTTTTTGTGTTTTGTGTGTGCAGGTACGGATAAGACAAAAATCACAAGAAAACCGTCAAAAACGGGCAAACACGGATACGAGAACGGAAGAGTGTGCAAGAGCCGGAAGCCAAAGTCAAAAAAAATTAACCTTGGTCAACCCTCAGTCAACCAAAGTCAAAGTCAACACTAGAAGACAAAAACCCCAAAAAGTTCCAAATCAGTCCTTTAAGTTTTAGAAATTTACACAAATGGTCCTTGAAGTACAATGGGCCCTAAACCTATCAAAAACAACACCCGGATCCAAAGCCAAAATCAAAAGCCCAAAACCCTAAGCCCATTTACCTTTTATTAAAACCACAAGGACCATTTCTGTCATTTCTAAAAGTCCCTTTACACTAAGCTTTTAGTAAAACAAAGACAGGGACTAACGTTGACAATAGGCCAAAGTTTAAAAAGTTTTTACCCAATTCAGTTAGAAAAAAGGCGCCAATCATGGTTACTATTCATCGTCTCTCCCAAAACACCACTCAGTCAAAACGAAGGGGCTTTTCACAATTAAAGGTTAATTTGGACTATTCAAGTGAAGAACAACAAGATGGCAAGGACAAGTTAGTCAATTCAAGCACCCTCATTGGCTCACTAATGCCACGTGAACTCAAAGAAGCACAAGAGATGATGATTTTTACATTGGAATTACTCACACAAGTAACACAAGCTGTCACATTAAAGGATTGCCAGCTTGGCAATTTGTGTGACTAGCAAATGATCCAACGACTCTAATCTATTCTCCAATGATTGGATTAATGAATGGTCATGATTAATGGGAGCTTGGGCAGCAAGGCAAGGCCTAGAAGGTTCATTGAGAGGATATAAATAGGCTCACTTTTCACGCACACGAAAAAAAAGGAGTAGTAGCTTTTAGTTTTAGTTTAATTTTCATTTTTAGCTTAAGTAATTTCCCTTCTGCTTTTGTAACTTTCTTTTAGTATTGTAATCAAGCTTTTATCAATGAAATTTAGTTTTTGTCATAAGCTCTTTTAATTTCACTCATAAGCTCTCACTTTTCTTCAAATAGTAAGCTACTATTCCATAAGCTACTCTCAAGCTCATTCAAGTCTATAAGCTTAAATTTGAGCTTAGTAAGTCAATTAATTCTACTTAAACCTTAAAACTAGTTAATTACCTTAACTTTGGATTATTAAGCTTTTGGAAGGGGAGCTAACCATGGATGGGCTCCCATGGACTTATACTAGCTTATCCAATAGGATAAGCTAGAGCTTGTAGCTGCTTATTTTTGTGCTTCTGTTTAGCTGAAGCTTGGTAAGTTCTCATTTAATTTCATTGTTCTTAAATTTTAGCTTAAAATTGCTTAATAGTGTAGATTGCTTAATTGCTTATGTGTTCTTATATTTGCTTATCCAGTTGCTTATCTGTGTCTTATTTGCTTATTAGTAATAGTTTTAGTCTGTTTTTAGCTTAGTTGTTATAGATCTTTAGTATTTCATTATCTGTCATAAAAAATCATAAAAACCAAAAAAAAGTTAGTTAGCATAATTAATTAGATCTTTGTTTAAGCTGTTTTGATTGTTAGTTTATGTTTGTTAGAGTTAATATAAGCTGTTGATCATCTAATATTCAGGACTTGTTAAGTGGATTTCAAGTTTATAAGCCTAAGTCAATTCTGTCATAAGGTTAAGGAGTGTTTGGAATTAGCTAATTTGACCTCTAAAAGTCAATGACAATTTGTGTTTTTATTCTAGTCAGCTAAGTTTTCATAAATGATTTAGTTTTGAGCAAGTTCTTAGGATTAGTTTGGATTTAAATTCATTTTGAGGCTTATTCTTAAGCTCATGCACCAGGGTACCTTTTCTACTTATGTTTGCTTGTGAAAATTTGATCCAAGCCTTTCTAGGCTTGGATTTGGTTTGCTAAGTGTTTGTGCACTCTATTTGAGTGTGATAAATTCAGTAGTAACCACAAGGTTACCTGCATTTTAGTTTTAACCTTTTGACCATTTGTGCATCAGTAGGAACCACTGCAGTTTAACTGCAGTGGCTTTTAATCCATTTTTAAGATAGTTTAAATAGAATTTAGCTTTTAAAATTAAGTAGGATCTTAGGTTACATATAGTTAAAGTTAGATAATCACCTGTTCTTAAATTTCCAGCTCATTTTCTAGATTAAATTTGCTTTTCAAAGTCACTATAAAAGCCAAAAAGCCAAAAATAAGTAGTATAGATAACTTTTTCAGTAGGGCTTAATTTAGTTACTTATTTGAAAAACTGAATAGTAGGGTTTCATTAGGATTCATTAGTTAGCTTATCTTCAAAAGCTTAGCTTCTGAATTGGCTTATTGAGCTTTTGAGCTTAAACTAATTTTGAGCTCTTTGTGTTTGTGCCTGAGTTTAGCTTTTAGATTTTCAATTTCAGCTAGGTTTAAGTGTTAGTGGTTTAAGTTGCTTTCCATTTAGTAGGCATTATTAGGATTCTAGATCAGCTTTTAGTTTGCAATTTGAGCTTAATTTGAGCTTTGTGCAACTGTTTTAGTTGAAATAAGCAAAAGTGAGTTTAAAACTCCACTTTCTGTGGACAGATTTTCAAAAGCTCTTAGAGAGCTTAATCTTGGTTTTCAGCTAAAGTTGTTTTTATAAAAAATGCTTAAAAATATGTTTCCTTTAAGTTCTAGTATTTAGTTTTTGCAAAAAGTGAAAAAGAAAAAAAATAGCAAAAAGGTGCTAAGCACCCTTCGAACCCAGGACCTCAAGCTCATAGCACACACGCTTTACCATCTGCTCTAGTGGGACAAGTTGTCAACTTCCCTTTCCATTTTAACTTTAAACACGTTTTTTTCTTTTTCTTAAATATAAGCCGTAGCTAAATAAGCTATTTTCACAGCTTATTTGATAATCTGAGCTGTCCTGTATTTTTCTAGTGATCTATATTGCAATCTTAGATTTTTTTTTCAAATTTTCTCCATCAATTTTTCAATATAATTAGTTAATACTAGGATTTTTCGAAAATTTTAATTTTAGAAAATACATTAAAAATAGAAATAATTTTCAGAAAAATAAAAAAAAATAGTTTTTAGCTTTAGATTAAATACTTTTAGGTTTACATTAAGAAAAATCATTTTCAACACTTTTAGATTTTAATTTTCATTTTTGAGCTTTTAATTTTAATTTTAAAAATAGTTAAAAATAGTTTTCTGAGCTTTTATGTTATTTGAGATTTTTTTAAGTTTAAAAATCATTTTTCTTAATTTTTAGGACTTAATTTGCTATTTTTTAAGATTTAATTAGATTAAATTAGTTTTTAATTCATAATAAATTCAAAAATAATCAAAAAAAATATTTTTCTTTTTCCTAAAATTTTCTTTTGTCCTATTTTAGGTTTAGAAATTTAGTTTGCATTTTTAAGAGTTAGATTTGCCTTAATTGCTAAATTGTCGCATTTTAATTGTTCCCGTTATTTGTTTAATTGTATTTGCGTGCTTATTTAATTGTTGCTTTTAATTAGTAGTTATAGATAACCAAAAATATCTTTTCTCTCATTCAAATCATAATCCAAACTAAGGCGTGGTTTCAATTTCACAAGTCGTTGGGGGAAACGACCCGGGAAAACATACTTCCCGGTTTTATACGTATTATATTATATTATATATATATATCTTTTAGAGTGGATTTTTCTTAAGGGAGACTTTGAGAAAGTTCTTAATTGCTCTTTTGGAACATTATATATTTTATATTATTTTAGTGTATTGAAATAACTGTATTAATTTTTTGGCGCCGTTGCCGGGGACTTGTGTTAAAGATTCCATCGTTTACGTTTGTTGAATTTGGTTTGAAGATCCTTTCGTCCTCGAAAGTTTCATTTTTGTTAAATATTTCAAAAATCCAAAAAAATTAAAAAATATAAAAAGTAAAAAATATTTTCTTTTTCTTTTTAGTATAGTTATCATATAAAAAAAATTCACAAAAAAATAAAAAATATATAAAAATTTTTCCTTAAAAAAAAGAAAAAATACACAAAGTTGGTAAACGAACACCAACATATAATACTCTCAATCGAGGTATTATCATAAATAAGTTTCGGTGAACTTGAAAAGTTCCCAAATCGAATCAAAGATTTTAAAACTTGCCATTTGTGTTATTTACGAGGTACGGCTAATCTTAAGAAGCAATTTTTAAGAGTTTTTTTTTGAACGACAACTTAATTAAAAAAACTAGCAAGGAGCTAGAAAGACATTACAAAGAAATAAGATAGGGGTTTTTTAACCAATACTCCCAAGAAAAAGCCCTATTACATCTACTAGAACACCATAAAAAGGACCAAGAAACAATGTCATCAAAAATCGATCAAACCCGAAAATTTTTAAGGCGAAGCGTCAAAGACAAACTGATTTCGAAGCCTCCAAATCCGCCACCAAGCACATAGAAAAATACCTTCTTCTAAAATAGACTTTGAGACAGAAGAAAGCTGAAAGGATTAAAGAACCAATGCATCCCAATCCGAGAAAGAACAAAATTCTCCTGCCAATCCAAATCCCACCAAACGACAAATTTACTAAGACAACCCGAGCCACCATCACATCGAAAGAAAACATGCAGACATCCGTCCATAGCAGCATTACAAAGAGGACCCATATTGGAATCACAAAAACAAAAACGACCACTACGGCTAAGATTGACTCTACTATATGGTAGACCCTATCACGACGACACAGCCAAGAAAAAACATTAACTTTAATAGGAATGAATTTAACCCATCTCGTTTCAACATCCGACGAAGGGAGAAACAAGTCATCAATAAAGTTTCTGATGACTTTAACCTTGAACTCTCCATCTCCCGACAAATCACAAGTCCACCTAATCTTATTGTGAAGACGAGAGGACAACCGATTTCAAATTGAAAGAAAGGTCATCCCACTGCTCGCCCGCTGCAGCTCCCATCTACGCCACGTCCTGACGAAAAGAATGCTGAGACGCGAGAAGAAGATCCTCCCATTTTATTACCTCCACAATTCCTCCTTAATCCAATCGAGAGGCAAACAAACGTGGAAAACTGAACACAAAGAGTGGGCAACAGCTAAACCATATATATACCAATAAACTATAACAAGACCCATCCCCCATCCGCTTCTTATACAAGCGGAAGAAAAATCCAAAACCAGAATTCTTCAAAGATTTTACTTCACGTAAAATAGAGCACCAAATCGAGGGGTTTATCGGTCATCAAATGAAAGAGCAATCTTTGAGCATAAACATTGAAATAACTTTTACACCATAAAGGCCATCGCCATAAATGAATCGCCACACCCACTTCAACCAAAAGATCACGATTCAACCCGAAGTGAAACTCGAGACAACCAAGACGCACCATTCAGTTTGGGGACAGCTGAAGACATTGTCCCAAGTTTACCCACAAAATCTTTCTATCCGAAGAATCAACACGTTGAAGAACTTACTACAGAAGAATTCCATATTCCTTCAACAAACACGCCTTATGGAACTTAAAGATAGACATATAATAAATTTGAGAGTCCCCAAGAACGATTGAAGAAGGGTCAATCTGTCTGCCGCCTATGGAAAGGTTTTATACCTTCCATATAGATAACCGACGCTTGGATTTTGTTCAACCAAGCCAACCCAAGCCGACTTCGAGACATAGCACTCCCTAGACCGTCACAGACACCAAGATAAACGAAAAGGAGGTGGTTTCAAAACGAGAACACACCCGATCCTATTCGCCGCCTCGGCAAAAACAACGATCAGAAACCCGACCCCAAGACTTGGCTCTTAGCAATGTTTATCTTAAAAGCCCTGACTGCAAGATGAAAGCATTAAGAACTTTAACAATTATTATGTAAGTTCGTTTCGGAGCACTCTCCACAATGAACATGGCCACGTCAACATAAAAAAGATTAGAAATATTAACCGAGCATGCAATTGAAGAAACCTTTTAGTACAACCCATCATCAACAACACGAGAGAAAGAGATATTGTAAGCGACTGCAGTAAAAAAATGAAAATATAAGGGTCCAACGGATCACCTTGTTTTCAACCCTCAACAGACAAATGGGAACGGCGGACGTTGGACTACCATTATCCAAATAGGAAGCCATGGAGTGTAGGATTGAAGAGGGGATGGTTCCACGGATCCACCTACAACAAATAATTCGGCCCAAAACCAAATGCTGGAAGAAATCCCAAAGGATAATCCCAACGAGACCGAATTCATACGCCTTAGCAAAATTCAACCTTAGTGAAGAGCGAGGAGTCAGTTGTCGTTCCTTTTTCGCTTGATTACACAAGGTTAACACCTCAGTTAAGATAAAAGGACCGTCCAATATTGTCCTATTTGCAACATAGCCGATGGAGGTCCTACGGAAACTAATTCGGATAGAAAAGTAGCATATAAGTTTACTATATGACTTGAGTAATAACCTTATAAACGCATACCAATCAAACTGATAGGCCGAAAATCATTAAAACGAACTTAGCATCATTAACTTTAGGAAATAAGAGCGAGAAAGACGAGTTACACCCCCCTTGGAAAACGACCAGACTTAAAAAAATAGTCGAACCTGCATCGCAAAAATCCGTCCCGAGAGTGCAAGACTCACCACGAATACTTTTCTAAAAAATCGAACGTATATACCATCGGGGCCAGGAGAACTTAATCCTCGCCACCGTTCCAAACTGCCCTACGAATTTGTCCCTCGATACTGCCCTATTCCACTCAATACCAACCTTATCCGAAAGACAACCGATATGAAAAGGAGCATTAGTTGAGACCGATCATGACACGGTTGCGGAAATTGAACTTCAAAGTGATTCTAAATGCCCTACTTCATAATACTCGATCAGTACACCAAGTGCCCTCAACGAAAACACCACGAATCCGACAACTAAACCTTTTCTATATTAATAATACCATGAAAGAATTAGCTTTCTCATCTCCTTCGATAGCCCATTGATATTAGATTTTTGACAGAATCCTTAACCTCCAAAGTTTAATATCTTGCAAACCGTCCAGTTTAGATCCATCCGATGAGAAGGATGTCCATCAAAACGTTACCCCTTTCTAAGTCTTATATCAATAGAGATCAAATCATTCGTAAGGATTCTATTCTTTGCTTTATAAGATGAAACTTTTATCATTTAAACCATAAACGAATAATAGACTTAAGTCTTGCAATTTCTTCTATGAACCTAACCATAGCATTGAATCAAATGCGAAAAAAGACAACCACAGCATGCTCCACCATCGAATCAAAACCCTCCATCCGTAACCAAATAGATATAACCGAAATGGAGTCGGGACCAAAATCAGACGATAAACTTCCCTCAAGAAGAATAGACGATGATCGGACAAGTGACTGGTCAAGACACAAACTAAAATAGACGGAATAAAGCGAATAATACCTTCCATAACAAGAAAGCAATCTAATTTACTCATTTTCACTGGAGGCTGAGTGGAGCGACCAAGTAAACGAGACTCCTTCCAACTGGACATCCACAATACCAATAAGAACAACAATAACCCCCGAATCAAAAACCCCGTGCCACTCGAAGCATTGAAAGACGAACCCAAGTCTTTCATACCATAGTCCGACACGTCATTAAAGTCACATACCCATATAATGCATCTGCCGTCCATCTCCGTACAAGATTATGATAAAAAATCCTAAAGAGCCCTTTTGCTAACCTAAGGCAGTTTGGAGCGAAAAACGCCAACCATAACAAGAAACCGTTGACATTACGATTAACCATGTGTCTAAATAGCTATAAAATTATCAAAAATAGTAGCAGCCATCTTTCTTTCTTTAAGATAAAGCCTCCCAAATTACAAAGAAACACCATAATTCCCTAATGAGTCCCTACTGGCAAAAACAAAATCAAAGTTCGAATATCCCCATAGAGGACTTTACGTCCATATGAGAAATACAACCATCTTTGTCTCTTGCCACGGCTAAAAAATTGATCCTATGCTGTATAATTTTAGACATCCTTATAACCCCACATCTTTTTCGTCTTATTGCCTAAGACCCATTGTATATTGAGAGAAAGAAAATTCATATTAAAACATCTTTATCTCCTTGTGACCATTAATTTGCGTTCCATAAATTTGCAAACACCCATCCAAATTATAACCCATAGAATGTCCAACCCGAATCCATATTCATCTAAAATGCAAGAATTAGAGCCAACCGTTATGAACTTTATTTGAAAAGGGAAAAACTGATTCTCTATTAGTGGAATCATGGAACCCCTGTGAATGGTCCCATAACCTTATCATCCACCCTAGGCACTATTCAACCATGTCTTCTCTCCATTAGTAGGACCATCTTCACAAATCTCACCAACATTAGCGAGCGCACAGAATGATTTAGGGGTAAAACCATGTAGTATGCGGATAAAAGAGGTACTCGCAGACACGAACGCCTTTAGCGGGAAGTTTATCCAATAAATCATAAAAACCAAACGATCCTTTGATTGTTGTTTGTCCGGTCTCCTTACCAAGACCATCAACAATACCTTCATCCATATTATCACAGAAAACTGACTCGGAAACCCAACCACATATACATTCATCATCTGACTCGACATCACTTATTCTGCCCTCCATCATTAATAATTCTAGGCGCCATGGCTTTCTATCTCTCTCTCTCTCCTACCGAGGTATAAATAGAATCCTTAGTTCAAGAAAAACCGGATTCCAAGAAAAAGTTCCTTCGCACCGAGCCCACAACACCTTACTTTAAAATCACCTTAATTTCTCCAAGAATAGATTCTGGCTTAGTTTCGTTTAGGTATGCAAACAAAGTGACCGCAATTACGAGCAAGAAGAGGAGCCAAAAATTATCCTCGATATCCAAAAACCTTCACCCCATTGTTTCCCAAATTGGCAAACGTTTCTCGAGACCAAACATGAAGTGGGATACCTTCAATGTCCACCCAAACAACACGTTCATCACTAACAAAATCATTATAGGCATTAAGAAGCGTACAGAACCAAGAGTTAACGCCTACATGATCCAAAAACTTTTGCTTAGAACCCTCGTTATCCAATTCTATCAACACCCATAACCCCCCTAAATCACAGCTTTACATGCTCAAAACCTTCCTTAGCTAATAGAAATCGGAGTTAGGAATGAAAGTTAATATCTTTCACACGCGCCTCCATGACATAGACATGAGATGTTACGTTCAACAACACAGGAATCAACCTAAGCAAAACCAAACGCCGATGGAGGAAGAAACATGAGCAACAGAGCAATCAATGGTGGAAAGTCCCAAGCAAGCAGAAACGCAATGACCCAAATGTACCAAGCGCATGGATTGATAAAGGCCCCTATGGTTTTACCAAGGATTTTTGCACTTTCCGAAGAGTAACGGGCAACATTGGCATGGAGATGGAAACGACCAATCCAAATCGTACAAAGATTGCCAACCAAACGATCTAAATCGTTAACACGAATAAACTACAAAATCACAACATTACGGCTTTGTATCTATCGATTAGGAATAAAAACGTCTATTCACCTTCCATAACCCTCGCAATCACTATCTCCACAAATTCCTTCGCCCTCAAGATTAACAGGAAAATTGGTTTACAAAATAGATTTAGAAATACGAACAGCTTGGTCTTCATTAGAAACGATTGAGCGAGCATGTGACAAACATGAGGAACAACCAAAACTTAAACAGAAACAGGCAAGACTACAAAACCCTAAAAAGAAATAAATAAAAAAATCATAACCCGTAATTGAAACTCTCCACAACAATATAATGATAAATCCAAGGAGAACAGAAAAAATGAACCACAATCCAATCATGAAGGTAATTCACACCAATCAGATAATTGATCTAGATCAAAACCTAGAATTAGCAACAAACGTCGAAAACCAATCATAAAAACCAATTAAAGGATACATAAATCGATCAATCACAAGGATCGCATGTTTTACTTATCTGAGAATGATATAGATCGAACAAAGATATGGTTAATTGTGATTTTGGATTTTGGGGATTATCATATTATGGTTTTTAGCAATTTTTAAGAGTTACCGTGAAGTAATTCGATTATTTGGTTTAAGTTGTCTTCCGTGTATCCGTTTAAAATAGATTGTTAAAATTTAAAAAAAAAATCAAAAATTCAAAAATCAAAAAAATTTGTGTAATTTTATTTTGTTTTGCTTTTTTAATTACTCAATTTTAGTGCATGCGCACAATTCGTCTCAACTCGAAATCGAAATCATCGACAACAACAAAATTACACCGTTTATTGTTTAGGAACCCGAGTTTGCCAATGGCCGACAATCGTAACCATGGCTCTGAGCTACATACAAGCACCCATCGAGGGAGTACAGGATTCCAAATTGCTGTTCCACTGATAAATGCAAACAATTTTGAGCTAAACAAACTTTTGATTAATCTTGTTCAAAGTAATCAAATTTACGGTAAACAAGACCCTCATAATATCTTTAACTTCGATTTTTTTTCAAACAAAGTCACTTCTACGTTTAGACATCCGAATTTCGAATGACAACGGATTAAGCTTTGCTTTTTTCCTTTCTCTCTCGAAGTGAAGCCCGACTTGGCTAGATAAAGAGAACCCACCTTGATCGAATTTAACGTTTGATGATCTTGTTTCGAAATTCAAAAAGCCAGTTTTTCCCACCTCGAAAACAACATAACCTTCGAATGAAATCACTACTTTCTGATACCAAAAACCGAATGAAACTTTCAACGTAAGCCATGGGAACGGTTCAAAGAACTTCTTCGCCAATTGTATCCTCAATCATGGTTTCCTCGGAAATACATCCAACTTGATACTTCTACAATTCTTGTAATACCAATGATCAGGATGCTTTAAAGATACCGCCGCGGGTGGAAATTTTCTAGATAAGATGCCTCTGAAGGTATAGTAGCCATTATTGATAGGTAAATCCAAGGTTTGTTATCAAGAATTCGTGCAATTGAACCAAGACGAGTACGAATGGCACCTCTTTCTTACTCTACAACTTCAAAATTCTTTTGAATTTTCAACAACTCACCACTATCTCTGAAGACAAAATGATATCGAATGAGCCGATAAGAAAAGATGATTAGTGAAAAGAATGTTACGACTCCTTCTACCCGTCAAAGCATGTCGAGGAAGTTTGTGTTACATGTGGTTTCAAAACCATAATTCAACAATTGTCCGTTAACAAAGGAATGAATTTTCCCATTTATCATGATAACATTCAGTCAATTCCAACAAACCGCCCGCCTTGGCAACTTTTGTTCAAAAGAATCCTCCTAAATTTGGCAAATCAAATAGACCACCCGGTTTTTAAAATCAACCAAGATTGTTCAAATCAAACCAAGGACACCAATAGCCATATCAAGGAAACAATTTCCAATTCGATCAAAATCGTAGAAACAATTTTCAATCAAAACCATCAAAACAACAAGTCAAGTTTATCAACCACCAACCAGATCCAACCACCGGTTTACCAAGTTCCACCATATCAAGCTCCTACGCCTCAAATTCAAGGTGTTTCGAAAAGGATTTTTGAACATTACTCAAGCAAACTGATGCCTGTGTGTTTTGAAGAAAGTTCCAAATCAAGGTCAAAATTTGGCAGAATCTAAATGGCTAATGTTACGAGTATTGTTGACAAGTCTTGTAATAAGTTTCAAAAATTCGCCGCTACAGTCTAATTCAGGAACTCTTCCAGTCGAATCGTAACTAACCGCTCGGGAGCAAATTATGATATCACCGACACGAAGTGGTCAAAAACTTGTAAGGACCTTCGACTACCTCTTGTTCTTACACCCGATGTTTCTATTCCTTCAAAGTGACCCGAAAACAAAACTCGGAGACGTCAATTGACAAAGTGCAAAAAACAGTTCCCGAAAATACCGCAAATCCGACCTCCAGAAAAAGGAAGATTCCATTTTTTCATTGAAAGCAAAATCAAATAGCAAAAGATAAACCGTTAATGTTAAAATTCAAGATCTTAATTCTCCAAGGACCTAATTCGTATCAATCTAAACTTCCATATCCCGAGAGGATGAAAGAGAGAGAACGATAAACCAAGTGCTCAACATAGCCAGTTTTTAAAGATGTTTCATAACAACTCTGTTTAGAGATTGAATTGAAAGAAGCTCCGTCGAAATGCAAAGTTCAACAAATGGTAAGCTCGTTGCAAGGAACAAGAGAAACTCGAGAGATCGCCAACACAACCGTAAATGCTAATGTCTGTCTATCCATCATAAACAAAGTTCCCGAGAAGCTCGAAGATTCCTGGAAAATTTCTTATCCCATGTGCTTTACAAGAACTCGATAGGACTAATGCTTTAGCCGATTTCGGAGCTAGCATAAATCTTTTACCTCATTCTATCTACAAGCAACTTAGGCTTGAAGCTTTGACTCCTACTCGTATGACACTCGAGCTTGCCAATCGTTCAATTACGCACCCGATGGGCATAGCCGAGGATGTTGTAGTTAGAGTTGATGGTTTCACTTTTCTTGCGGATTTTGTTGTGGTTGAATTTTGTACGCAGTTCCCAAGAGTCCTATTATTTTAGTAAACCCTTCCTTCGCACATGTCAAAAGCTCTCATTGATTTATACGAAGAAACATTGACTTTACGAGTAGGAAAGGAAGAACTAGTTTATTATGCCGATAAATCTGAGAAACATAAAGCGATTTTGTTCACGCCATTCGTCATCGATTACTCAAAAAGATTATCCGTTTAGAGGGGCAGTAACCACTACTCAATTCTGATGATCCTCTCCTAGTTTCTTCTCTGGTGAAAGACAAGTGATAATCTGAGTGGAGTTCGCCGATTAACACAGCACCTTCTTAAAAAGATGTTCAAGAAGGAAATTTTTCAAGATTCATTCATCCTCTTTTGAATTTGATGACATTTCCACATCTAGCTCAGTAAATCCTTCTTTAACAAGATGGAAGAAAGTATGTCGTAAACATGAAACTCCAACGTTCATATTTTGATGAGGTCATTTTTTACTTAACACACCATGTCCGATAAGTTGAGTGTTTCGCTCCAGAAGACGATATTGATGAGATCGATGACTTTTCAGCCATAGAAGTTTTTTTCAATTTGAAGGAAGTATTATTTGATTATCAGAGAAGGAGACGTAACTTTTCTTGATAATCTGCTTAGTGATGACACCACCCATAATCTCGCTTCCAAAATGATTTCTGATCATGAACCAAAACAAAATAAATCTTTGATTTCTTTTTCTCCAAGGAGTGATCCTCTTCACCATGAGTTCGTCGGTGAACTTTTAACACTTCCTTCAAGGAATGATCATGCATTTGGGGAATATCTTAGTCTTATGACAGTGCTTTGTGAGATTTCAACTTCCCGGTCACAGAAAAATGTTCATGCTAATCAAAGTTCATTATCGAGACCATTCCCGTTATCTTCCAATCCTCCCCCGTTGATGTATAGGTGAAACCCGTTCAAGAAGAGATCGATATTTTCCTTGTTCCAGATGATTTAATTCTGCCAGGTGTTGAGAATGATGATTTCAGAAAATGAGTTACCTAACCTTGACCATCAAGAATGACACCTCAATATTCTCTCGTCCTCTACCTGGAAACCACCTGGATGTTTGAGAAAATGTCTTGAACCCGGAAAGCGGGAATTTTGATAACCAAAGTGTTTTTAAGGTTTTCGTAAACCCTCAAATTTTTATGGCCGATAATTTAACCCACCCTTATCCCACCCTTGTTTCAGATTTGACCCTTCATTTCCTTCAATTTTTTTACTTCGGTGATGAAGGACATACCAATTTTTGACTCCGCCTGGCATCATCACCATTTCCATTTTCATATCCTAGAGCCGGTGGCATTTTTCAATAAATTTCTTTGTTTCCAAAGTTTTTGCTCTCCCCTAAGGACAATAAATTTCAATGTGACGCGTCCCGAGTCTTGCGACTCAGTTAAAATAACCCCCCCTCAAAAAAAAAAAAAAAAAAAACCAATCCGCCCCCTGTGTTTTCACCCCCACTCCCCCCCGTTGGGAGTTTCATTTCCAGCCATCCTTTACTATTTCTTTTCTATTTTTAATGTGTTGTGATGTGAGATGGAGCTTGTACTCTCCGTTCTTTGCGTGTTTAGTTTGTTATGTACTTGTGATTTTTGTAGGGAAGAACCTAACTTCTGAAGCCTCTCTTGTACGGATGATTATGTGTCCCCGTTCACCATCGACTTCCTAGCCGTTTTTTTGAATTAGTTTGGAGAATTCGAATATCCTTCATCATTAATCGAATTCACTTTTATACTAGTGCATAATTCAAAAACGGTCTTAGATGGATACATAGAACGACCGCGTCCTTAAACATTGAAGGACGAAGTTCTTTTTAGTTTGGTGGAGGGAATCTGAACGTGATTTGATGTTACCTGCTTATTGTTTTGTTCTCACGTACCCATTTTCCCACAAAAATAGCAAAATTTTTAAATTTTTAAGTTCTTATTTGTAGGAAAAAATGAAAAAAAAATAAAATATATTAGTAGTTAAAAAATAATAAGTATTAGGACACGAATGTAGGTTTTCCGTTGGTGAGAATAAGAAGTAAAATTTGACTGCCGATCGATACTGTGTCTGATTCTAGCTTTACTTCTCCTTAACAATTAATGATGATAGTTTGTGGTTAGTCTCATGTATGTCATTAAACATGCTAGACCGTTAATCATTAGTAAATGAATACATGTGCTAATCTCAAGTAGAATTTAAATATTCCGAGTAGATTTATATAGGCTAAGTATTTGCGAATTTCTTTAATAGAGAGGTTTTAAAATTGCAAAGAATAAGAGATAATGTTGATTACGAATGTATGGATGCTAAACAAAGTTTATTTTGGAAAACTTAAAGGGCTTATAAGAATAACTTGTGGTTTTTCCTTCTTCCAATGGAGCGGAGGAGTATCTTAAGAATTGAGTTAATTATACGTGTTCTCTTTAATTTTTACAAATTAGAGTTTTACTCTTAAAAGTCTAATCAACATATTTAGAGAAAAAGCTTTATCGATGAAGTCAACATCATTTATAAATAAGAATTTAGTTCATAGTTTATACTTGGGGTTTTCTTAACAAAAATTTTTCTAATTGGGCGGCAGGAAAAATAATGTGTTATTAGTAAAAATATAGTTAAAAAAAATGAAAAAACAAAAAATGTAGTTGGTGAATAAAAAGGATGCAAGTTATAAATCCTTAGTATTAAATATGTACTCTACAAACCTCGAGAAAAAACTCAAATCGCAATAAAGTACATGGGCATTTGTCGGTTCGTTCCCGATGTGACATCGAAAGAAAGGGTGGAGGATGTATATTTAGTGATCAGAATCATAATAAGTAACACACGGACTTCTTGTACGGGAGTGCGTGGCTATTTGTCGTCGAAAAGTAAAAAGTGATACCGAGTCCTAGCCCTAATATTGTTAAATAGTAAAGAATAATGTTGACAATGTCAAAAAAAATAGTAAAAGTTTTCCATTTCTAAACCAAAAGTATTCTTTTTGAACCGAAAAAAAATTGCAAAAGTCAACAAGGCTTTTTCAATAGAAGTTCATGCGTCTCGCTTATTATTCACCGTATGGGGGGTGTCCTAAAAAGCCTTAGCACTTACCCGAGAGGTATGGATTCTAGAGAAAGAAAAGTCATTTATATGTGGGCAAGTGAACCAATAGATGTCTTTAGCTAAGGAGGTTTTTGTTCTTTGATGTTGTGATCCCTACTAAGTGATAACATATTAGCCAAAAGGGCCCATGTTAAAGCTTAGTCGGATTTTTTTTTTTTTTTCACTATCTAAATTAGTGGATTTTAATGGTTTAAATTAATTTGAACACACACACTTAAAATATGATTTAATCGGGAAGAGAAATTCACAATAGTTGTAATTATAAGTAGTTCTTAGGCATTAGCTTGTACTAACGGTTATCTTATTTTAAGCTTAGTATGGGATATGTTGAGTGCGCGCGCGAGTAGCGCGTGTGTAATGGATGGAGAGGGTTAGAGTCGATATGGTTATAGACGACTATATTTAGGGGTGGTTTTTGATGGGGGGGGTTCTATGAATCCTAAAAGTTACCACTAAGGTAAATGAAAAAAATACATTTTGTCTACACAAGAAAATAAGGATTGTAGTAATAGTTAGATTATCAAAGAAAAATCATATAAATTAAAAAATTCATGTGAAAATGGAATATCGGGATGTTTTATTAAACTTGTGACTCTTTGATCTATCAACTAAATATCGTTGCTACTTGCAAGGGGTAGTTGGGGAATGTGGGAGGTTGGTGGTATCTGGGGGGGGATGTAAGGTTTATTTGTGATAAATTAGTGTTTTATTGTTTTTGGATGAGTTTACTTTTGATTAAATGGATTTGACTGAATGTATAATTTTTGATTGACATGTGTGGGGGGTTTGTGTGTAAGGTGGAATGGGTTGAAGGGATTTTTGGTTTGGGGAAATGGGGGTTTGGACTGGTTTGGGAGTGTGGTGGTATTAGATTTGAGTGGTGGGGGGGTTTGGTGTGTATGGGTTTTGTATATGTGAGGGGTTTATTTGGTTAAAGTTTGGTAATTTTATATAGTTTTGGGGTGTGTTTTTTTGTGTGTAGGGGGGGGGGGGGGGGGGGATGGTAGTGTTTATTTTGTATTATTTTTTAAGGATTTTTAGATTTAAGTGTATTTATTTGGGATTTGAATAAATTGTATTTTTTTTTGATTAATTGGTATTAAAGTTGGATTATATTTGATTGGATTATAGTGTTGTATTTTTAAAATTTTGATAATTGATGGAAGGTTAGGGACGTTATTTAATAAAATGGTCCTTGAAGATTATGGAACTAAAACTATCCTAGAAAAAACACAAGAACCTTAGCCCAAATCAAAAGCATAAAAACCCTAAGCCCCATTTCCCTTTATTATAACACAGGGACATATTTTCTGTCATTTCTAAAAGTCCCTTTACACTAAGCTTTTAGTAAAACAAAGACAGGGACTAACGTTGACAATAGGCCAAAGTTTAAAAAGTTTTTACCCAATTCAGTTAGAAAAAAGGCGCCAACCATGGTTACTATTCATCGCTCTCCCAAAACACACTCAATCAAAACAAGGGCTTTTTCACATTGATAGGTTAATTTATAGACTAATTCAAGTGAAAACAACAAGGATGCAAGGACAAGTTAGTTCAAAAAGATCACGCACCCTCATTGGCTCACTAATAGCCACGTGGACACAAAGAAGCACAAGAGAAGATGATTTTTTAACACTAATATACCACATAACTAGCCAAGACGTCACAACACCAAAGGGATTGCCAGCTTGGCAATCCGTGTGACTAGCAAGTGATCTAATGGCTCTAATCTATTCTCCAATGATTGGATTAATGAATGGTCATGATTGATGGGAGCTTGGGCAGCAAGGCAAGGCCTAGAAGGTTCATTGAGAGGCTATAAATAGGCCAAACTTTTCACGCACAAAAAAAAAGGTTAGAAGCTATATAGTTTAGTTTAATTTTCATTTTTAGCTTAAGTAATTTCCCTTTAGCTTTTGTAACTTTCTTTTAGTATTGTAATTAAGCTTTTATCAATGAAATTTAGTTTTTGTCATAAGCTCTTTTAATTTCACTCATAAGCTCTCACTTTTCTTCAAATATTAAGCTACTATTCCATAAGCTACTCTCAAGCTCATTCAAGTCTATAAGCTTAAATTTGAGCTTAGAAGTCAATAATTCTTCTTACTTATAAACCTTAAAACTAGTTAAATACCTTAACTTTGATTATTATGCTTTGGAAGGGGAGCTAACCATAGGATGAGCATCCATGACTTATACTACTTATCCAGTAGGAATAAGCTAGAGCTTTGTAGCTGCTTATATTTTTGGTGCATCTGTTTACTCTCACGCTGGAAAGATTTCTCATTTAATTTCATTGTTCTTAAATTTTAGCTTAAAATTGCTTAATAGTGTAGATTGCTTAATTGCTTATGTGTTCTTATATCCTGCTTAAACCAGTTAGCTTATCTTCTGTGTTCTTATTTGCTTAATAGCCCATAGTTTTATCTGTTTTTAGCTAGTTGTTTATAGATCTTTATATTTCATTATCTGTCATAAAAAATCATAAAAACCAAAAAAAAATTAGTTAGCATAATTAATTAGATCTTTGTTTAAGCTGTTTGATTGTTAGTTTATGTTTGTTAGAGTTAATATAAGCTGTTGATAATCTAATATTCAGGACTTGTTTAAGTGTAATTATCAAGTTTTATAAGCCTAAGTCAATTCTGTCATAAGGTTAAGGAGTGTTTGGAATTAGCTAGTTTGACCTCTAAAAGTCAATGACAATTTGTATTTTTATTTTAGTCAGCTAAGTTTTCATAAATGATTTAGATTTGAGCAAGTTCTTAGGATTAGTTTGGATTTAAATTCATTTTGAGGCTTATTCTTAAGCTCCTGACAAGGTACCTTTCTCTTTTCATACTTATGTTTGCTTGTGAAAATTTGATCCAAGCCTTCATAGGCTTGGATTTGGATTGCTAAAAGTTTTTTGCACTCTTGACCAAGTGTACCAGTAGTAATTAAAGCAGTTACTACTACTTCTTTTTAACTTGCAAATTAAATTAGTAATTGTAGGATTTAGCTTATCAAACTAAGTAGGATTTTAGATTTCATATAGGTTTATTCAGTTCCAAGCTATATCTTTCAAGATAACAGCTTATTCAAATAGGTACATTTAGCTTTTAAGTTTTCAAAAATTAAAAAAAAAAAAAAAAGAGCCAAAAAAAGTAGTAATAACTTAGTAGCTTTTAATTTTGAAATCTTAGCTTGTAGGAATAGGTTTTATCATTTACATTCATAACTTTATAGTTGCTTATCTAGTTTTCATAAGCTAGGGTTCTGAATTAGCTTATTGAGCTTTTTAGTTTAAGTGGATTTTGTGCTTTTTGAGTTGATTCCTGAGTTTCCTTTTTTGATCTTCAAATTCAGCTAGGGTTAAGTGTTTGTAGCTTAAGTAGCTTATCATTTTTAGCTTATGCACATTATAAGCTGCTTAGAACATCTTTTCTTAATTTTTAGGACTTAATTTGCTATTTTTTAAGATTTAATTAGATTAAATTAGTTTTTAATTCATAATAAATTCAAAAATAATCAAAAAAAATATTTTTCTTTTTCCTAAAATTTTCTTTTGTCCTATTTTAGGTTTAGAAATTTAGTTTGCATTTTTAAGAGTTAGATTTGCCTTAATTGCTAAATTGTCGATTTTTAATTGTTCCCGTTATTTGTTTAATTGTATTTGTGTGCTTATTTAATTGTTGCTTTTAATTAGTAGTTATAGATAACCAAAAATATATTTTCTCTCATTCAAATCATAATCCAAACTAAGGCGTGGTTTCAATTTCACAAGTCATTGGGGAAACGACCCGGGAAAACATACTTCTCGGTTTTATACGTATTATATTATATTATATATATCTTTTAGAGTGGATTTTTCTTAAGGGAGACTTTGGAAAAGTTCTTAATTGCTCTTTTGGAACATTATATATTTTATATTATTTTAGTGTATTGAAATAACTGTATCATACACTTATTGAATGTGGAGGCTCCAAGTTTTGTAATCGTTGCTATGAGAATTGTACAATATATAAGATGAAGATTTGTGGTATTAATAAGATTGAGTCCTAATATTTATTGTTATGTCTTAATGACTAATGTTATTAATACATGTTGAGTTTAAAGAAAAACTATTTTATAAGTATCCATCTAAATTCCTTTTTACATTCATGCATACGTTATAAGATGGCCATAATTGTAATCTTATATTAAAAGCTTTGCCCATTCAATTTCTTATGCCTTTGGAAGTGTTAATGCCCATCAAGTAATAAGTTAAATATGCATCAAAGTCTTTTCAAATTCTATGATGTCTCATAAATGTTGAAATTGATGCAGGTATTTGCCTTTGTACCCCAAGTTTCTGTGTGTGTTGAAATAGATTGAATTGTGTTTCTTGACGTGTTTGAACTTCATGACTAATTCGTATTTTCATATAGTTTTGGCAGCAGGACTTTTGTTAGATATTGATTAGAATTTGAGCAACTTTGCTTCGGTCTCTGAAATCATTCCAATTAAGAATCATTCCATGCAAGTTTGAACATTAAAATTAATGAACATACCCATTGTTTTATTTACAGATAATTATAGTTATGTTTGGCAGGGAGTTGCAAAAGAGAGCACAAGACAACTTGATCGAGTTGATGCATTATTAGAGGAATAGGACCACTAAGGTGATTCATGCCAAGGTTTAAAATTTTTAGTGCACGTAGATTACCAAAACTTGAAGGTATATGACCACCAAGATCCTTGTCACCAAGGTTCAGTACCTCTAACTTTTTCAAGTTACTTAGTTTTTCTGGGATTAATCCATTCAGTTTGTTTGTGCACAAATCCACGTCGATGAGATTAAATATGAAACCAAGAGATTAGGGACGGGACCAATAAAATTGTTGTGACTAAGATCCAGGTAGGTGAGATAATTAACCGGGATGGGACCAATAAAGTTGTTTTGGCTAAACATCGAAATGAAGCAAATTCTCTAAGTTCCCTATATCTGAGATGGGATAGTAATCCTGATATAGTTGTTAGAAAGATTAAGTTCTACTAATTTGGTGAGACTTGTGATTCAAACAGGTAATAGATTGTTCAAACGAAGTGAAAGATGGGCCAGATTTGATAGCTTACCAAATGATTCCTTCAAGGTGACAGCTTTCAATAATAAAGCGTTCAGGTTCGGAAAGGAAGAAAAGTTGAGGTTTCTGAGATCATGATTAAATTTATAATAATGAACAGCTATAAATATATATAACTGAAGAATAAAAAGAAGAGAATCGAGCCTGACGACATCGGCAATCGTAAATAAACACCTCCAAACAGAGTTTCAAAAGAACGAAAGAAAAAGATGGTAGTAAATAAATTTCAAATAAGCAAAAAACCTACGTACCGTGTATTGACATTGAGTTGACATTAAATGATATTTTTTATAGATCATGTACCAAGATGATACTTTAAAAAAAACTGTTGATATTTTTGACCTAAACCCTTATTATTATTATTGCGATAGATTTTTTTTTACTTATTATGATCTAAGAAAACAAGAAGATGTTAAATAGCCAAAAACCTGTGCACCGTGTGTTGACTGTGAAACACGGAATCAATAATTATGCCATGTGCTTCTGAGAAACTTTCAAAAATTCTCTCTTACGTTTTCTTGCTTTTTATTTGCATGGCATGCAGCACTGGCCTCAGGTGTTTATCGGTTCGGTTTTGCCGGGTAATACTGACGTGAATAGAAAACCGAAACCGAATCAAAATTTTAAATTGGTTTCAGGTTTAAACCGAAACGAAAAACAGGGTCGAAGTTTTTTCAAGCCAAATTCAAAGTGGATCAAAGCGAATTATATAGCGAATTTAAATTCAATCGGTTTTCAAGTTTGACAACAACAACAAAAAAAAAAAAAAAAAAAAAACTCGAATTTGAAAAACCATAATCATTTACATTTAGTTGTATATATTTTTTTATTAACATCAAACGATAAAATATAAACAATATTCACTACTACTAAAAAGACAAGATTTTCAAACCTTTTTTTTTTTACATTTGTACAAAAAATGGTTTTAATATTGTTTATTTAGATAAATATTTAAAGAATACAATACCAAACCAATTTGGTTTTTCGTTTCGGTTTAAACCTGAAACCAATTTAAAATTTTGATTTGATTTCGGTTTTCTATTCACGTGTGAGTATTACCCGGCAAAAAGCAGCCGGTTGAGTAAATGGGCTCAATTAGAAGGTCATTATGATCCAAGTGGGCCCAACATAAATGTTAGTTACAATTTACAAATAGACATTAGACAAATTTGTAAATTGCTAGAAAAAGTGTCATCTTCAAACTTTAAAACATTTACTTCTAATGAATAATCGATGTTTTAGTTTTTGGTTAGTGGTCCAATCACTGCTATTTAAAGCTTATTTAGTAAATTCTTAAACCTTACTAATGAAACTTACCAACTGATAAAATAAGCTTATAATTACAGCTTAAGCTAACCGAGGCTTTCGATATTTCATATTTGTGTCCCATGCAAAATATATAAAGCAAACGATAGTGAACCATGAGTGACTTCATCAACTTATCCCCATCCCATCAATAATCCACAAATAAACAAAGCTTCTTTATTTGCTTCTTAACCAAGTTTTCCATTCATTTATTCTATATATAAATCCCCATGCACCAATTCATCATCTAATCACACTCGCAAAAATCCTTACACTCACAAGTTGGCGGATTGGGGGCCGGTTTTGGTGACAGTGTTGCTATATGCATTGTTATCGCCAGGGTTATTGTTTCAAATGCCAGGACGTCGTGGTTGTGTTGAGTTTTGTTGTTTTCAGACAAGTGGAGTGTCTATTTTGGTTCATACGGTGTTTTATTTCGCAGTGATATGTTTATTCACCTTTGCCATTCAAGTGCATGTTTGGATTGGCTAAACACACCTTCTTCTGCCTAACTTTCGGGGTGTAAAGGGAGGTTATATTGAAAACTATCATTTTCTTGGATACTGGGGGACACATCTCAGCCATCCATCTAAAACCCATCTATGGCTGAGATTAAAACTCACTTATTAAACAAAAAAAAAAATTAATAAAAAAAGCAGAGGGGTATTGTGATCATTTCACGTCCCACACCAACCACACCTCCAATCACTCACACCCCGTTTTTTTAGATCTATCACTCTCTCTCTCTCTCTCTCTCTCTCACCTAACACACACTAAAAACACACACAAACACATCGGATCTGAATCTATCATCAAGAACATCTAATCGATTCGATCATCTCCTTCGTAAAACGATTATCTCCTTCTTCAGTTCATTAACATCAGGTAAAGTTCATCCGATCTGTTTTTAATTATCTTTTTAGCTTATTTGATGTGAATAAGCTTATAATTTAGCTCATTCTTTTTTAGCTTATTTGACGTGAATTTATCTATGAATTTAGTTTTGATGTGAATAAGATGATCGTTTTTTTTAGCTTATAAATTTATCATTTTTAGCTTATTTGACGTGAATTTATCTATGAATTTAGTTTTGATGTGAATAAGATGATCGTTTTTTTTAGCTTATAAATTTATCATTTTTTAGCTTATTTGATGTGATTAAGCATATGAATTTATCATCATCTGATAAATTCAGCTTATTTGACAAATTATGTGAATTTATCGTGTTGAATGATAAGCTAACTTATTAGGTGATTGATGTAAATAAGCTTATCATCATCTGAATATATTATGCTGAATTATAAGCTAACTTATTAGCTTATTTTTATGAATTATTAGGTTTTATGGCTTAATCTATGCTGAACAGATATAATATAACCTATTAGTGAAAAATCATATATGATAAGTTGCTTGAAAAAAATATAAAAACTTACTATATCATATATGATATAAGCTAGGTTGTAAGCATTTATACTATATCATATATGATAATGTGCTTGAAAATAAGATACAAGTAGTTTGTGATCTCCTGGTGAGTAGTAAAAAGTTAGTTTTGTATATATCATATATGATAATGTACTTAACACTAAAATTAAATTTTTTTATTTGTGTAAAGAAAGCTGTTTTCAATGCATTTTACACAAGAAATGAAAATACACAAGATGAGACTGAGGTTTGCAACAAAGATCCTGACACATGACATAAACATCCACATAGAGAAGATGAGCGCTGAGGCACATGCATTTGCAAAGAAGCACACAGACAAACAGGCGAAGCAGAATCTCATAAGGGATGCAGTCGTAAAAAAGAAAATAGCTCAGGATTCGTAAAAGAATTGGCAATGCCATCTGATGCAGTTCCTTTGAATGTAGACAATATTTACTAGTTTTCATTTTTAAATACTTGTAGTGTGATCTGGTGGTACCGTAGTGTGTACCACATTTTGGGGACCCGTTGATTAATCTGTAACTATGTAATCCTACTACATCTCTTTTATGCTGATGATGTGGTCTTCATAGCCCAAAGATGTGATTCGGATATCATCACTCGTGTGTATTTTTTGGATTTTACAGTAGGAAAAAATATTATAAATTGTTTCAACACAAAAATGATGGTAGATAAAAAATGTTGAACTTAATGTTATATTATATATGATTTCTTTCAGAAATCATATATGATTGTATGATTCAAACTTGTAAAATACAAAAATCAAATGTGATTAGTCAAAACAAAAAAGAAATAATGTAAAATCGATTGTGATGAACCAGTATATCATATATGATATATAAAAGGTAAAATTATGTAACAAATAAAGATCCAACACTTATTCATAATCAAAAGAGTACTTTTTAACAATATCATATATGATAACTCAAATAGAAAGTAACCTAATGTAAAATCACATATGATATACCTAGGATATCATATATGATAAACACTTATTCATAATCAAAAGACACAAAAACAAAGAGTCTGCTGAATTCATGATTAAACCAAAACCTTCTTTTTATTGAAACTACTATTCTTCTTCTTAAATCAATTCTTCTTCGTTTTCAACCAAATCTACTTTTTCTTGAACAACTTCATCCTGGGCCACGACGACTTCATCTTGATCCTTAAACATACCCGTGCACGTCCTCTTGTTATGATCAATACCTCCACACAACGAACATGAATTCCTGTTCCTCGTACATTTTTTAATCTCTTTCTCTTTCCCTCCTTTAATACGCACCTTTCAATCTCTGAAAAAATAAAAATAAAAGAATAAATAAACAGTCATTTGGAAAAAATAAAATATCATATATGATAATCACATGCCATATACATATGACAAAGCAATATCATATATGATATCATATATGATATACGTTAACCAAAAGCTACTTAAAACTGCTTATTACTAACTGATAAGCTAAATACACCTTAATTCAGCTTATATCAACAAATTAATCTAATAAAGCTTATTCAAAACATAAAAATAGCTAATAATAAAACTTATTAACACTAGCAACATAAATAAGCTAATAAGATAACTTATAATTCATCAAAATAAGCTAATAAGCTAGCTTATAATTCAGCAACATAAATTCAAATGATGATAATACATAAACTTATTCACATAAAGGACCTGAATAAATTAGATTATCACTAATAACAAATAATTAAGATATTCGATCAAAATAAGCTGAATAATAAGCTTATAAATTCGCATGATGATAAATTAGCTTATTCACATTAAATAAGCTAAAATAAGAACAGATCTGATAAATCTAACTTGATGTTAATCAACTGAAGAAAGAGATAATCGATCGAATAGGTGTCCGTGATGCTCATATTGATGCTCGTGATGATTAGATGTTAGAATTAAATCTAATGAATTTGTTCCTGGTGATTGATCTGTTGTTGGTAGAGAGAAAAAAAACACGCTTTGTATGTGTGTGAGTGTGTTGAATGATTGTTTGTTAAAGAAAAAAATATTTATATACTGGACTGAAATGACCAAGATACCCTTGCAGTGTAAATTGGAGATTTAATCTCCTTCGTCAGATGATATGGAGATGGAGGGTGGGGATGAGTCCTCTTATATCCAAGCTAAGTTTGATATCCAAATGAACTTAAATATAATTTTTAACTATCTCATAATATTTACACTATAAAATATCTCACATGTTCTAAGCAGGACTTAAATCTACAACTCCACAACCATGATTAAGAGTTTCTCACACAATATAGGATATCATTTGGACACAAACCCTTTGATTTACCATCAATATACTCATGTTCAATCGACACCAACTTATCAATGATCGTAATTGTTTTGATTAAGAGATTCATCTTCATTGACATACATGATTAAATTTTTGATGGAGAACTAGTAAATAATGTCAAGAGACAAGAATGATGGTACAAGAAAGAAGTATGCAACAAAATAAGGCAGACATACAATGCAAATGGCAAATCTAACATCAAAGCGACTTTTATCTTTAAAGGAACATTTATTATTGTATACTTTTATAGATACTAATACTCATATCTTGAAACTTGGAAGGCATGTAATATACATATTTATGTAAATGATCGAACTTTTCATATCTTGAAACAAATGTTGTGTTTGATCATGTAAGTTTTGGCTTAATTATGTTTCAGATTTATGTATCGTGTTATAATGAAATGTTAGAGATGTTTATATAAGAACATGTTTGTATATGTCATTGAAAAGATAACAAGGATGTTCACAAGATACATGTTCACATGAATATGAGAATTTCATTGACACATGATACATCACAAGCTAGTGTACAAAGCCTTTATAAAAAATCAATCTTTTTCTTTAAATTTTGTTTTCCAACCTTTTGACTGATTGTATCACGTGATTTAAACTCACCGTCATAGAATATAAACCGAGTAAAACCTTTATTTTTATTTTTATTTTGAGTAAAGGGGGATTACCACAGTAAAACTTTTATTTTCAAACAAGTTGGCGTGCCACTTCATCATAAAAGCATTGTTTGCAACCATCAGAGCTAGCTCACATGACCACCAAGGGAAACCTTGGGGAGGTTATTATCACATGCGGGAGGTCTCGGGTTCAAGCCTCTCCATGGGGGTTTTCCTTCAGGAGCGAAAAAGGAGTGAGGTTTATCTCCTAAGGTGAAGGTTCGAGTTTTGCATACAGCCCAATTGGATGTCACTATGATCTCGAATCACTAACAACCAGGGACGAAGCCAGGAATTCGAATTAAATGGGGCTAAACAAAATTCCCGATAGTAACATACAATTCCTTGTTTTAAAAGTTGGATTAAAATTTGAGTTGTTCGTCATACGGGTCCAATGATATTTTTTTGAGCAGTAATATACAATTACTTGATTAGTTGAGAAAATGAACAAAATGAGCAAGCATCGACGTAAATGGTAGTGAAGATGGGTAATTGAAGAAGATTAAAGCGTTGTTGTTTACTAGATATGGGCCAACGACAAAGGCATGGCCGGTCCTAAGTTTTTCGATGTCATGAGCGAGCCGTTGAAAATGTCGGTCGTAAACAAACGACAATAGTATCTTTTAAAAAATTGTATTACAGTCACGCTAGGCAACTCTTCCCGATACAAACTTTTATTAGTAATAAACAATATATCACACTATGTGAAGATAAACTCCAAATTAAAAATTCTAAGTTTGATGGAATTTCATACATGATTGCTTGTTGTCTAAGGATTTGTCTAAGTGCCTGCTTGGTAGGGTGAAGGATTTCGCTTCATTAGCGAACCTCAAAATGACATTAAATAATTAAGGATTCATGGACATCAAGATTCAATATATGGGAGAGGTGTGGGTAATGCTGGAATTTGGTACCGAAAAATCTATGAAACTTTTCAGAGATAACGTGAGTGTTGGCTCTTGGTTTTCTCAAATCAACCAAGCCTCCATGGATTTTGTTACGGAAGGAAGAATAGCTTGGGTGGAGTTAGAAGGTATACCATTCAAGGTGTGGTCGGGAAACACATTCAAGCAGATTGCGGCGAAATGGGGGGTACTGTTAGATATTGATGATCAGAAGGAGACATGTTTTCACTCGAAAAGACTATGCATACACACGAAGAGCCATAGGAGTATTTCTGAGGAGTTTAAAATTATTTTTCGAGGTAAAGTTTTTTGGATTCGTGCTAAAGAAACTCCTGGTTGGGTTCCTAATTTCCTGGAAGACGCGGAGGATGAGGATCAGAGTGATGTTGATTCTAAGGATGGTAGGTCTAAAGTGCATGAATCTGGCAGCGATGAAGAAAGTGATGGGGAGGGAGTTCCAAAAACCCTGTTCGATGAGGATGGGCTGATGAAGAAACAGAGTGAAGAGGAAAATATGGATAACCATGATGACATGTCGGAGGATCTGTTTCGTATTTATTCGTTGCTTAAGAAGAAAGACAAGGTTGTGAGTAATAAGGATTCGGAATTCAGTATGAAATATCCTCCTGGTTTCATACCTAATGAGGGCAGTGACGAGGCTTCGATGCATGTGCAGGAAGGCAGAGGTGGTAACAGTGAAAACGGGAATGAGGGTAATGTTGATGTGGATAATGCTGTTCCTAGTGGTAATCATTCTGGTATGAATTCGAAGGAGGGTGGAACTGAATCGGTTTGCTCTGGACACTTTAAAAAATCCGAGGTTCCTCGTACAGGTGGTTCTATTATGAGTTTGCTTGATGATGTGGTGAAAGTAGGACAAGTTATGGGGTATAAAATGGATGGATGTATGTCTAATATGACGGAGGTTATTGAATCACAAGGAGTTGATGAGGTGCATCGATGAATTTTTTGTCCTTGAATATTCAAGGCCTCGCCCAAAAGGCTAAAAAAGATTGGGTCAAGGAGTTGTGTGTTAAGAATAAGGTGAATTTTTTAGCGTTACAAGAAACTAAGATGGAAAATATGAAGCTTTTTTGTGTAAAGACTTGTTGGGGAAATATGGCCTTTGATTATGTTCATAGTGATTCTGTAGGTAACTCGGGTGGCATTTTATATGTTTGGGACCCAATGCATTTTGTAAGAGTAGTGTTACTATGTCAGATTATTTCATTATGGTTCATGGCGTGTGGCAGCCAAATGGTAAGGACGTTCTTATCATTGTGGTGTACGCTCCTCACGATTTAAAAGAGAAAATGATGTTGTGGGATTATTTGACGCGAGAGATTGGTCGATGGAAAGGGGAGGTGGTGGTTATGGGTGATTTTAACGAGGTTCGAAATAGGTCGGATAGGTTTGGTTCGGTGTTCAATGTTCAAGGCACTAATGTGTTTGATTCTTTTATTTATAGTGCTGGCTTGGTGAAGGTGTCGTTAGGTGGTTGCTCTTTTACGTGGTGCCATAAGTCAGCGACAAAGATAAGTAAATTAGACAGATTCCTTGTGTCTGAAAGTTTACTTAATACATGCCCGAATATTTCTGCTATAACTTTGGAGCGATATATGTCGGATCATCGCCCTATTCTTCTCCGTGAGTATCATTTTGATTATGGTCCGACCCCGTTCAGATTCTTTCATTATTGGTTTGAAATGGAAGGATTTAGTAAAATTATGGAGGACACTTGGAAGGAGAGTTCGAGTGATGAGTCTAATGCGATGATTAGTATGATGGGAAAGTTAAAATTTCTCAAAACTAAGATCCGGGAATGGAATAAAACGAACATGCTATGCCGGAAAAACGTTAAAGCTCAATGCAAGGCTGATCTTGAGGCGGTGGAGGTGATTATAAACACTGGAAATGGTAATGAGGAGATCGCTATAAAAAGAACGGAGCTTGTTAAGAATCTTCAATATATCGATAAGCTTAATTCGCTTGAAATTGCACAAAAGGCTAAAGTTAAATGGGCTATTGAAGGAGATGAGAATTCTAGTTTTTTCCACGGTATGCTAAATAAAAAACGGAATACTCTTTCTATTTGCGGTATCATGGTTGACGGTATATGGATTGATGACCCGAACTTAGTGAAACGTGATTTTTTGATGCATTTTAGTAGTAGATTTTCTAAACCTGATAATAGGCGTGCTCTTATTCTGATGAGGTTTCCGAAGAGGTTATCTTTGGAACAACAGGTTGAGTTGGAAAGTGAGGTTTCTAATGAGGAAATTAAGAGGGTAGTGTGGGATTGCAGATCGGATAAAGCTCCTGGCCCGGATGGATTCACTTTCGGGTTTTATCGGTACTTTTGGTATCTTATTGAAAATGATGAATTGATTCAGTGGTGTAAGAGGAAGAAGAAACAATTTTTAGTATTTAAGGTTGATTTTGAGAAAGCGTATGACTCGGTTAGGTGGGACTTCTTGGACGATATTCTAAGAAAGTTTGGTTTTGGATAAAAATGGTGTAAATGGATTCAAAGCTGTCTCAGGTCTTCGTGAGGCTCAATTATTTTAAATGGGAGTCCAACGGAGGAGTTTTAATTCTACAAAGGCCTTAAACAAGGTGATCCGCTATCCCTATTTTTATTTATCTTAATTATGGAGAGCTTGCATTTATCGTTTCAACGGGTGGAGGATGCGGGAATGTTTAAGGGAATTAAGTTAGGATCTTCGGTCTCTATATCTCACATGTTTTACGCAGATGATGCGGTGTTTGTTGGACAATGGTGTGAGAGTAACATTAATACTCTAGTTCATGTTCTAGAGTGTTTATAGGGCGTCTGGCTTGAGAATTAATATGAGCACAAGTAAGCTTATGGGCCTTCATGTGGACAGTGATAAAGTTAAAAGGGCTGCTATAAAGCTTGGATGCCTTACTTTTAAAACTCCGTTTACGTATCTTGAATCGACTGTGGGTGGTTCCATGTCTCGGATTCAGGCCTGGGAAGAGGTGGTTGAACGGGTTAAGTCGCGGCTCTTTAATTGGAAGATGAAGACGTTGTCTATTGGTGGTAGGCTTACTTTGCTTAAATCGGTCTTAGGATCGATGTCTATTTTTCATATGTCTATCTTTAAGGTCCCTTTAGGTGTGCTCCGCAAGTTAGAATCGATACGTAGCCACTACTTTAACGGCCATGATCCTAATTGTAATAAAGCTTCATGGGTAAATTGGAAGATGGTGTTAGCTCACAAAGATAAAGGAGGTCTCGGTGTATCTAGCTTATTTGCTTTGAATAGAGGTTTGATGTTCAAATGGATTTGGAGGTTTTACACGCAAGACACGTTTTTATGGGTTAGGGTCATTAAGGCGATATATGGGGAAGCGGGTAATATGGATGCAAAGGTGAAAGCTGGACCCACGTCTTGCTGGATGAGTATAGTACATGAAGCTAAATCTTTGGTTAATAAATGTATTGATCTTTTTAAGTTCATGCATTTTAAATTGGGGAATGGGGAGAATGCTCGCTTCTGGGAAGATAGGTGGATCGAAGGTGATACGCTTAAAAAGCGTTTCCCGCGTTTATATGCACTTGAATTGTGTAAAGAGATTACTGTTGCGTTGAAGGTCACGTAGCCTAGTTTGGCCTTTTCGTTTCAAAAGAAGTCCGAGAGGAGGAGTTGAACAGGAACAATTCGAGGAGCTAGTAATGTTGGTTCATGATGTTCGCTTAGTTCCTATGTCTGATCAGTGGAGCTGGACGTTAGCGAATTCAGGAGAGTTTTCTGTGGCATCGGTTAGACAGTTGATCGATGACAAAACTCTTCCGGAGGTTGATTATAAAACTCGATGGATTAAATATGTGCCTATTAAGGTGAATGTGCTTGCGTGGAAGGTCAAGTCTAATTCGTTGCCTACGAGATTTAATGTTTCACATAGAGGTATTCTTATTGATTCTATCAAGTGTGGTATTTGTGATACGGGGGGCGGAAACGTCTAGTCATATGTTCTTCTCTTGCTGTATGGTTCGTTAAACGGTTCGCTTGATATCTCGGTGGTGGGACATTTCTTATGCGGAGTTCGAGTCTTACGAGGATTGGTTGGCCTGGTTGGTGAATTTGCGTCTTCCGTCCAAGAATAAATTGATGTTGGAAGGAGTTTTTTACGTGATGTGGTGGTACATGTGGTCGTTCCGTAACAAGATGATTTTTGAAGCTAAGATCCCAGCGAAGGTGGTGTTTTTTGATGATATAGTGGCTAAGTCTTATTATTGGTGTCGATATAGATGTAAAGCATCGTTTAGTTTGAACGATTGGCTTAAAAACCCATGTCTTATATCTCTGTAACTTGCTAGCTTCTTGCTAGTGTCTTCTTAATAAAATAGCCATTAAAAAAAATCTAACTTTTGAATAGATTAACTTTTGAAGTGTTTCAACCGCTAATTTGTTAAAAGCATGTTAGAGAGCTAGGTGTCATAACACCATAACATTATTTTTTGGGTGCCACGTCAGCTTTAACACCATAACACTAACACCAAAAAAAACTCAGGTAACCATAACACCATTTTTTGAGCCCATCATTTTTATTTTTTTCTATTTTTTTAAAACAAATTAAATTTTTAATCATTTATTAAAATTACAAATTATAATAAATATATAAAAAACTAGTTCTTACCTACCAATCTCTCTTCTTCATCTCTCTGTCACACAAAACACACACACACAAACACTCGATCAAAACACACACACACACACACACACACACACACTAAAATACAACAGAAACACACACTTTTTAAAAGAAAAAAAAGAAAAGAAAAAGAAATGCGCAGCGTTGTTGCGTTGATACGTTGACGCGGTGACCCACGCCGTTGGCAACGGCGAAACGCCAGTATCGTAATGCAGGGCACGGAGTTGGTTTGGCACCCAACGCCGTGATGATACCGAGCACTCTTATATTCTACAACAAAATTACTCGTTAAAATTCATTCAACATTACTTTATAAAACCAAAAATTTATATTAGACATATTAAAAGTGAAAACTATGCAAAAATAAACATTTAATAAGTAAAATACTAGTAATAAAAATAAAGTAAACTAGCTACAATGTCAAACAATAAATAGTTAGCCTTGTTTATTGAACCCATATTATAGTCTTGTCTTTTTCATTCACGTGGGGTTACACAGTTTTTTCGGGACTTTTACCCCTTCAAGCGAAATAGGAGGAAGTACAAGCGGGTTGAGGATACAACATACTGCCCAAGCCGTTCTAAAAGAAATTATATTCATCATATATTGCTCTTTCCATCATCCATCTTCTTCTTCCCCATTCTTACTTATCTTCCATTTTTAAATCTTCCTCTTGTTTGTTTTCTTATTTTAATGAAACATGAATTTATTCCAAGCTACAACATAGGCTAGTTGGGCGGTTGAGCGGGGCCGAGCACCCTCCAGCCCCCTACTGGCTCCGGCGATGCTAACAACTAACTTGTTGTTCTAAAAAAAGCATTGTTTGCACATAACAAAAAACATACTAGTTTACATATGTGATCAACCACAAAGTAAGTTGTGTCGTTTATTTTTAAATTAGTTTTGCAATCAAGAAAATGCTATCGACGCAGCTTGTTGCTCGTGTTTCTTCCATCTCTATGTAATTCCAAACCAAATAAGGAGATTTTACGCGCTTTTTTATAAAAAAATATTTTATCATTTAAATAAAACTTTTAGCTACATTTTGAGTCAATATGTACGTTATTTTTCCTGGATGACAACAACTTTACTTAAGCAACTTATTAGTGCTTGCTTTTGTTTTGAATCAATCATTTCCCATTTGTGTAAGTCTTTAGTGGAACCACTTTACTTTCTATCTTTCTTAGGAATGTCCCTTTATAAAAAGAATCAAACACGTCTTTATATTTTCTTGAAACATAAAGATTTTAAGTAGCATGGCATGTTTTTCATAGAATTCGAGATGTAACAAAATATGATTATCAGAAGAATCCATATCAAACAAGGCGTCCTGTGAATTTCGAGTGCCGCGGGCAATCACGAAAAATAGGCCCCTAATACCAGCAAAATTTAGATACAAGTTAAAAAAAAACTCATCAATACTAGCTACAAATGTTTTTATACAGCCAGATTAAATATTTTTTTTACAAAAGATATATGTATATAAGTAAGCCGATGGCATAAACTACAATGTAAAAAAGCAAAACTCACACAAAAACCGTGTCATGATTAAACTTTGGAGTTATTAATTATGATGAAGACTTTAAACATCCCAACCAAAATAATATAAAACATATGTGATAAATTACTTTTCTATCTTATGTAGATTCGTAACTAGCAACCAAATTCGTAACTGAATTATAACATCAAATATAAACACAAGAAAATTAAGAATCTTAATCAATAATTTGATGTTTTACCTTTAACTAGCCAACAACTAAATGTGATGAACCGATAATAATGATTGAAGTTGATATTAGATGATATCCATTAGGGTTTCCCTGTTATTTGCACTATGTACTCATTCGACGCAGGAAAGTAGAACATGCCAAAAAGACTGACTACGTATTCAAATTACTTTGTATGCAATATATTTTCTTGAGCTCGAAAAAGGTATTCAAGTATATACACAATGGGCTTTGTAGAAAAGTGGTGCCTCTTAAAATCATTGGGCCCTGTGCGCCGGCCCATGTTGCCCCTGGCCAAAACCGGGCATGATATTAAGTCGATCTTATTCGTGTGATAATCACTTCATATTAACACAATCTCACAAACTCGGGCAATATTTGATTATTTTACGTTTCAATGGCACGACGATTTCACTTATTGTCAAGAGCTTGCAAGGAATAACCTGAGAGACAGAAAATGTCAGTATATTTTTTCGTAAGTACTAGTAAAATTTTAGGGATATTTATTGTGTTCTTGCTTATGAAATATCGTTTTTATTTCAATACAGATTCTGGTATTGGTCCACAGATTTAATGGAAGGGTCAATTGGTGTACAAGATTATCTCTATGTATCGTGTTCGTTTCATTAACACACAGTTGGAAGAATTTAAAATTTACATGTAGTCAATGTTTTATGTATACCTAGAGGCAAATCCATAAACTGTTCAAACTGTTGGAATTTATGACCTAATTAACCATTAATTACATGAGTACGCAGCGGAAAACATATAATCACGTATAGAATAAGTAATCAACAAAGAGATTGATGACGTGTACCTTTTAGCAATTAACGTAAACATCGTCTTCAATATACGCGTGTGTATAAAGCTAATACCACGCTAACCACTAAGGATCAAAGTATAATCCCTCTATTTCGACACACATAATACGTTCGTAGCAAACAATAATGTATGCTAGTACTAGTAGTGATAAGTAAGCAAATCCCGTAGCTTGACTATCAACTAAACTGAAAATCCCTTTGTGTTCTTGACGGTCGAACCACCAATCAAACCCGAAACCCTTGTGGGTTTTTCTTTGTCGAACAAACAAGGAGAGGAGAGAAGGATTTTTAGGTTTTCTCAAAACGTATGTGATTAATGAACCCCAAGTGTTCCTTGTATAGGGATATTTGTCTTGGCTTGCAAGACAAGCAATTCCACTCCTAACAAGAGTCTAAAACTGGTCGGCTAAAACCAAATGGAATAAACCGGACTCCAACTTTCGACTAATTACTATTTAGTCCTTGTAGTTAACATTTAACGTTTGTTTACTTGTCACTATTAATATATTAATTATTATTGTTCTTACGTATTAAAGCGTGCGTCCCCATAGGCTCGAATCAATTTTTTGGACATAAATTATTTATACGTGAACATAATCCAACAACTCCTACTTGGACATGTATTAAATAATATAATAACATTGGTAAGCGTCTAGCAACACGGCAATGCTCCCAGGAATATCCGAGTGTGGTTTCATAAAGTCACGGATGAAATGATTTATTGAATTCATAATCCCTTTGTTTCTGATACAGTGTTAAAAATGGATATGGATCAAGGTCATTCCATTATTTAACGATTCTGTTTCTCGTATATGTAATTAATCAATATTTCCAAAAATCATTGAGACATACATGAGTTTTTGGGTACGGCCATACACACATCTGATTAATCCTACGAGGGGCCCAGTGGCGTCATACTTCAACTATTGAAAGAATAAATTCTATATTGACTAAAAGTGCCATGTCACCATGCTTCATCATCACTTCTGATATAATTCTTATTAGCTACCATTTTCAGGATAACTTAAAATATATCAAGAAGAACAATCCACACATGCAAGACCTACTTGCATCTTAAGTCTAAGGATTTTGTAAATTAAAATCACTTAACAAGATTCACTTAATGACGTCGATCCATAAAGTGATGGTCTTGTTTGTTGGGGAAGGTCCAATATTCATCTTATGAATATCATGCGAGTTTGGCGGACACATCCTTTAATATCTAAGATCTCACCAATCACTCAGATATCACCAATCAGCTAGATTGTTATCTGTGAGAACTTTAAGAAGTTTTATCTCGCCCAGTTCAATACACTCGCGAACATAATGATATTACTATGGTAGTGTCTGGCGCCATTCTGAACCCGCGGTTCGTTAGCGAAATGAAGTGCGGCTGAATTATCACAAAACATCTTAATAGCCTCGTTTATGGTTGGTACGATACCAACCCTGAAATAAACTTCCTAATCCAAACAGCTTCCATTGCAGCTTCCGAAGCAGCAGCTCATACATTGCAGTAGTACTTTGCTTGGAGCTTTTCCAGTCCACTGCGCCTCCATTCAAAATGAAAACGTTTCATGTCTGAGATTTTGTATCATCTCTATCGGTCTCAAATCCAGCATCACAATAGCAATCAACTCTAAGTTCGGCTTCAGGATTTCCACCATTGTAACAACCCGAGTTTCAGGTCAACGTTTATCCCGAGCTATGATAATTATTTTATTACGTAATTGATTTTAGTCGTTTATGCTATATAAGGTTTGGTGAAAATTTCCATTTATTGAGAAATTACAAGCCGTGATTGAGTTTCTATTTGTTTTTAAAGTCTGAGAAAGTTAGAAAATTTTATATTTTGCTCCGAGAGCGTGATTATTTTATTTTTGGGTTTTATGGCTTTTTTCTCGTGTTTTTGTAAAAAGCGTGTCAAGAATCGAGGTTTACGTGATTTAACATTTTATTAAATGTTTTATAATAAATTTAGTAGAACGAAATAAAAATATTTACAAATGTGGTGTGACCCGAGTCTTTGGTCGGCTAAAATAACGAAACAAATAACCGTTGTACTAAAAATAGAAGGACTTTAAGGAAGGTGGGACTAAAAGTGTCAAGTGCCTAAACTTATTTCCTATATAAGGACACACACACACACCATTATTTCTTTTAAAAAAAATTGTCCTCCTGCCTCTCCTTGTTCACTCCATGACCGGCCACCATACACCACCACCCAAACTCACTGGATTTTGACATGCAATAAAATCTAACTACATATTCTTAATCCTCTCATCACGACCTACACATCCCACTAAGAAAATCCCACATGCAATAAGTATTTTGAAAGTTAGAAATTTGGTTAAGTTCTTGAAGTTTTGATCTAAAAGGGGTGTTCATAGTTGTTGGATAAGTGTTATTAAATGTGGGTTTTGTTGAAAAAGCTTTGGTATTGGTTTTGGGGTTGCGTCCGATTTCAAACCACCAAGGGGGAAACCATACGATTTTTGTGTTGATTTCTATTGGGTCAAGATTGTTGTAAGTATTCTGTTTAAGCTTGTCGAAGTGTTATTTTGGCTATATGTTGCGTGTTATATGATATATGCTATAGGATTCAAGTGTGTTAATACAAATAATGTCTAAAAACGTTATTTATATTTTTCGACCTCTCAATGTTTTGATAATAACAAAATGTAAAAACGTTTGCCATTTGTGTTCTTGACGGTCGAACCACCAATCAAACCCGAAACCCTTGTGGGTTTTTCTTTGTCGAACAAACAAGGAGAGGAGAGAAGGATTTTTAGGTTTTCTCAAAACGTATGTGATTAATGAACCCCAAGTGTTCCTTGTATAGGGATATTTGTCTTGGCTTGCAAGACAAGCAATTCCACTCCTAACAAGAGTCTAAAACTGGTCGGCTAAAACCAAATGGAATAAACCGGACTCCAACTTTTCCCCCCCGACGTAAATCTATTTAGTCCTTGTCGATACATTTAACGTTTGTTTACCTTGTCAACATTAATATATTAATTATTATTGTTCTTACGTATTAAAGCGTGCGTCCCCATAGGCTCGAATCAATTTTTTGGACATAAATTATTTATACGTGAACATAATCCAACAACTCCTACTTGGACATGTATTAAATAATATAATAACATTGGTAAGCGTCTAGCAACACGGCAATGCTCCCAGGAATATCCGAGTGTGGTTTCATAAAGTCACGGATGAAATGATTTATTGAATTCATAATCCCTTTGTTTTCTGGATACAAGTGGTAAAAAAAGGATATCGAACAAGGTCATTTCTCCATTTAATTTAACGATTCTTCTGTTTCTCGTATATTGTAATTAATCAATATTTTCCAAAAATCATTGAGACATACATGAGTTTTTGGGTACGGCCATACACACATCTGATTAATCCTACGAGGGGCTCAGTGGCGTCATACTTCAACTATTGAAAGAATAAATTCTATATTGACTAAAAGTGCCATGTCACCATGCTTCATCATCACTTCTGATATAATTCTTATTAGCTACCATTTTCAGGATAACTTAAAATATATCAAGAAGAACAATCCACACATGCAAGACCTACTTGCATCTTAAGTCTAAGGATTTTGTAAATTAAAATCACTTAACAAGATTCACTTAATGACGTCGATCCATAAAGTGATGGTCTTGTTTGTTGGGGAAGGTCCAATATTCATCTTATGAATATCATGCGAGTTTGGCGGACGAACACATCCTTTAATATCTAAGTCCTCACCACTCAACTCCAGATATCACCAATCGGCTTAGCATTGTTTTATATCCTGTGAAGAAACTTTAAGAAAGATTTATTCTCGCCTCCAGTCAATACACTCGCGAACATAATGATATTTCTATGGTAGTGTCTCGCGCCCTTCTGAACCCCCGGTTCGTTAGCGAAATGAAGTACGGCTGAATTATCACAAAACATCTTAATAGCCTCGTTTATGGTTGGTACGATACCAACCCCTGAAATAAACTTCCTAATCCAAACAAACATCCATGCAAAAAAGCAAAGCAAAACCAGCTTCTGTTACAGACATTGCAGAAATACTTTTTGCTTGTGGAGCTTTTTTATCTTTCCTTCCAGTCCAACTCGTGCGCCTACCATATCCAAACAAAGAAAACGTTTCATGTCTGAGATTTTGTATCATCTCTATCGGTCTCAAATCCAGCATCACAATAGCAATCAACTCTAAGTTCGGCTTCAGGATTTCCACCATTGTAACAACCCGAGTTTCAGGTCAACGTTTATCCCGAGCTATGATAATTATTTTATTACGTAATTGATTTTAGTCGTTATGCTATATAAGGTTTGGTGAAAATTTCCATTTATTGAGAAATTACAAGCCGTGATTGAGTTTCTATTTGTTTTTAAAGTCTGAGAAAGTTAGAAAATTTTATATTTTGCTCCGAGAGCGTGATTATTTTATTTTTGGGTTTTATGGCTTTTTTTCTCGTGTTTTTGTAAAAAGCGTGTCAAGAATCGAGGTTTACGTGATTTAACATTTTATTAAATGTTTTAAAATAAATTTAGTAGAACAAAATAAAAATATTTACAAATGTGGTGTGACCCGAGTCTTTGGTCGGCTAAAATAACAAAACAAATAACCGTTGTACTAAAAATAGAAGGACTTTAAGGAAGGTGGGACTAAAAGTGTCAAGTGCCTAAACTTATTTCCTATATAAGGACACACACACACACCATTATTTCTTTTAAAAAAAATTGTCCTCCTCCCCTGCCTCTCTTGTTTCACCACCACTCATGGACCGGTCGGCCACCATACACCACCACCCAAACTCGCCGGATTTTGACATGCAATAAAATCTAACTACATATTCTTAATCCTCTCATCACGACCTACACATCCCACTAAGAAAATCCCACATGCAATAAGTATTTTGAAAGTTAGAAATTTGGTTAAGTTCTTGAAGTTTTGATCTAAAATGGGTGTTTATAGTTGTTGGATAAGTGTTATTGAAGGTGGGTTTTGTTGAAAAAGCTTTGGTATTGGTTTTGGGGTTGCGTCCGATTTCAAACCACCAAGGGGGAAACCATACGATTTTTGTGTTGATTTCTATTGGGTCAAGATTGTTGTAAGTATTCTGTTTAAGCTTGTCGAAGTGTTATTTTGGCTATATGTTGCGTGTTTAAAATTATATATGCATAGATTCAAGTGTGTTATCAAAAAATGTTCTAACAAAACGTTATTTATATTTTTCGACCTCTCAATGTTTTGATAATAACAAAATGTAAAAACGTTTGCGATAAAAATAAACGTTCACAAATTATTAATTATAAAATTTCATTTCTAAGATTAGTGATCACTTAAGGTATGGATAAACAAAATCAGTAAGCATTATTAGTGATCAAAAAAATATTTTTCTCTTAACCATTACTTTTATTCTACAAAAGTATTTTCTCAAAAATACATTTACAAAATATTTTCTAATTAAAAGAAAAGTTTTATTAAAAACTTAAAATTTAAATTCAAAATCCCCCCCCCCCCCAAATGGAAGGTTTCATAGCAGATACAACCTTCTCCACAAAAAGACAAAAAAGGGAGCGTAGTCTACTGGGCGGCCCCCTTATATATATGGGACCGCCGGGACTGCCCCCAGTGACCGTTGGGATTTTCTGTCTATAAGTACTGATCCATTCCCTGCAGAAAAATATTCCTCTTTGCAAGAATTTTTCTGATAACTTTCTCTCTCTAAAAACCTTCTTTCTCTCTCCAAAATATCTTGATCACTAATATCTTTAGATCTTGTTTTAAGTGATCTAATCTCATCTTACCTATCTCATTCTTCTATCAAGTGCAAGAGAAGAACATTCGATTCGCCAAGAAACGAAGTGTTATTTAGTGATCTCTCCTCTCTTCTTCTAATTTCCAAATCTCTATTGTAATTATCTTGTGTAATTGTGTGATTCGGATTGTATGTTAATCCGATTGTGTAGATATAGTGATTGTGTATATCTTGTGAAGTGGTAGATTGGTTCTAGCTAATATTAGGACTCGACATTTAGCTTAGTGTCGGAAAATAACGTAAGCGATGTGTAAACGGTTTTCTCCACCTAAAGGGAGCTTGTTAACATAGTGAAATCTCGAGTAAGATACTCAGGGAGTGGAGTAGGGTGAAGAGGTGCTTCGTAGCCAAACCACTATAAAATCTTGACGTCTTGGTTTGATTGTTCATTTCCTTATCTCTTTATATTATTATCACTGTTATTTAGCTTTAGTTTAGATAGTTTTTGTTTGTTCATATTGTGGATTGGTTAAACATATAACTCGAATCTAAACATTTTGAAAGCAAACTTTTAAATTGTAAAACTAACTTGTAAACTATTCATCCCACCCCCTTCTAGTTTCCACAATTGGTATCAAAAGCCAAGGTCACTCAAGATTTTTAAAATATACTGTATTTTAAAGCTTGGATCGATCTATAGATTCCGACAAATATCTAGAAGGTCAATCCATGCAAAGACCACCACGTTTTGAAAGTGACAGTTTTATTTATTGTTAAAATAGATTCGAGACATATGTTAAATCAAAAGATCTAGATCTTTGGCATGTTATTACCGACGGTGATTTTCAACCCATTATTCAAAATCCAGAAACCAAACTTGATGAGGTTGTCCCTTTTGATAAACAAACCGATGATCTTAAAAGAAGGCTTGCTAAAAATAATGAAGCAAAAATGGTTATTTATAATGCTTTGCCAAGAAAAGAATATGAAGAATTTTCAAGTGTAATACGGCAAAAGAAATTTAGAAAACTTTGTTAATCACCCACCAAGGTAATAGCCAAGTCATAGATAATAAGATCGACATTTTGGTTCAACAATATGAACAATTCGTCATTTCCGAAGATGAATCTATAGATGGTGCTTTTGCTAGATTTAATACTATTATCACTAGTCTTAAAGCTCTTGATGAAGGTTATTCTAGCAAGAACTGTGTTAGGAAGTTTCTTTGGGCTCTACATCCCAAATGGAGAGCAAAGGTCACGGCGATTGAAGAGTCGTAAGACTTAACGTCACTATTTCTTGATGAACTTATCGGGAACCTCAAAGTTCACGAAATGATCATCAAGAAAGACTCCGAAATAGTCAAATAAAAAGTTGAAAGAAAATCTCTTGCTTTAAAGGCTAAGAAGGAATCTAGTGATGAGGTGTGTTCGACTTCCAGAAGTGAAGACGAAGAATACGCCATAGCGGTGAGAGACTTCTAGAAATTCTTTAAAAGAAGAGGTAGATTCGTGAGACAACCTCGAAATGACAAAAAGACATTCCAAAGAAGTCGTGATGACAAGAATGATAAAAGTGATAAAAAATGCTTTAGTGCGGCGATCCAAATCATCTCATTGGAGAATGTCTAAAACCACTGAAAGACAAGAACCAAAGAGCGTTTATCGGAGGTTCTTGGAGTGATAGCGGTGAAGAAGACGATGAGAAGATCAAAGATGAAACGTGTCTCGTAGCTCAAGCACCAAGTGAGGTATGTTCCGAATCCTCTTACTTTAGTGATGAAAACTCATCAACTGATGACTTAGCTTTAGATAACGAATATGATAAATTATGCAAAATGAGTCTAAAGAAAATCACTAAAAACAAAAGATTAAAAGCTATTAGAAATAGTCTAGAAAACGAGCTTAGAGAATTAAAAGATAAATTGTCCACATTCTAGAAAAAAAGGGAGTTGATCTCGAATGTATAAAATGTTGGGAATTATATTTTGAGTTAATAAGATAAAACACGAATGAAACAAGATGGAAACATGAAGGACCAAAGTTGTAGTCAAAGAATACTACAAAAGATAAGAATTGAAAGATTTGGTCAAAGATAATGATTGAATAACTAATTGATTTTATCATTATTATCATTATTAGTTTCCTTGTAAGCCTAGAACCCCTTATGCTATAAAAGGAGGTCCAAGCATTTAGAAATAGACACAGAGAAAGATGTAAACACTAAAAGGTTTGTGCGTGTCTAGGCATCATCCCTAATAAAGGTGCCTAGGGTTTAGAGTTAGTTTTGTAGTTATACAACAAGATGTAGATGCTAGCATGAGTGGTGTAGCCTCAAGAATCTTATGATTCCTATTACAGTTTGTAGATGTAACCGTATTATCTTGATCAAATAATATTGGGGCTATGGTGAAAGTTTGGTAAAACCTTGTTAAATATCTTTGTTCTTATTCCGCTTTATTTTATAACTTATGAACATTGATATTATCCTAGATAAAGGTCTAAACAACCTGAGCTTAAACGATCTAACAATCCTTAGGTTTCAACAATTGGTATCAGAGCCTCGTGGCTCTTGATCTAGGACTATACAAGGTTACTTTGATGACGTACTATAAAGGAGAAAGAAGATTCATTAAATCCTTTTGTGTATTGGTCTTGTGTATCTGTTATGATTGTCGCTGCGTGTTTGATGTTGTTGATCGATGTACTCTGATCGAGAGTTTTAGGATTTTATGTTGATGTTAAACTACAATGGCAACAACAAAAGGTGTATGATTAATGGTTCGTTTGATGCGACGACGGAAATAATGATAAGGTTAAAACGAAGGTAACAGGTATGGGCTTATATTATTGGAAAAGATTTCTTTGATTCCATGACCAAATTTATTGCGTGAAGTATTATTATTCGGGGACAAATAGATTTGTTATATAAATAAAAGATATGGATGAGATATACATGTTCATTTGGGCTTGAATATATCACAACTGCTGCTTGGGCTTCATAATAATTAATGCTGCAGTGTATATGTAAGTATCAACATGTGTGTTGTTCGTTTATATTGTTTGTCCAAGTTTTAAAGCTGCTGTTGATGTACTGTTTAAGCAAAGAAAAGTTAGTATTGATTTACAAGGAATCACTTTATATTTTACTACTGTTCGAATAGTGCTGCCCAAGTGAGTTAATAGTGATCAAAACAGTTTTATGCTTTTAAGGGTTTTCTCAAGTGGATATTAGTACTGTTTGGCACATACTACTCTTCGACCAAAAGTATTAATACTGTTGTTGTGTACTTGGGCTTAAAAAGAATTAATACTGTTGGCTTTGATGTTAATACTGTTTGATGTTATTGGTGCTGCCAACAGAAGGATTAATACTGTTTGAATGATTAATACTGTTCGAGGTAATTTGTACTGTTAGTTTCGTCCGAGAAGTGGTTTAATGTTGTTAGTTATATCCGATATCAGGTAAAACATGATTTTGGTTCTCGGATTATTACATGATCTCGGACAGAAGGTTGTTTGGTTTTTAACACACACAATTTGAATCTCGGAGTGGATTAAAATTCAATTTAATTTGATAAACGGCTCGTTTTGGAGATTTATTGAAGATATGATTACGAAGACAATTGATTATTGTTTTTTGATGTTATAGTTGGGTTTCACAGGTGCGTGTTTTATCATATCTTAAAGTATAGTTTTGCAGGCTATAACTTTAAAGATAACTTGTTCGTGCTTAAATGGTGTTGACGAAGACTTGACAAGTCTAGCAATGGTGTGTGATTTTTCTTATGGTGCTCAATGCTCACATTTGCTATCACTTAGTATGTGTCTCATAGAAGATGAGGATTTTTGTCAAGAGGTTGCGGTCTACTTATATTTTACAGATTTATTTATAAGTTCAACGTCACATGGATAGTGCAAGACATAAGACACAAGTTTGGGAGATTCTACTTCTTCATCAAATTCGTTATACTCTATTTATATCATCAGTGATCACTACATAGAGTCTACAGAGTTCGAGATTCAAGAGATGGTAATCATATGGGTTTCAAGGGAAGCTTATTGATTAAATGTTTAACCATCTACATGCACCACTTGAGGGGAAGTGTATATTTTCTTCACCCCTACTTGATTATATCAAAAAGGGGAAGAAGTTTCATTCGTATATTAACTTCAGGGGATGTTTGTGCTTATTTAGTTTTGTCATTATCAACTAGGGGAAGATTGTTGGGAATTATATTTGAGTTAATAAGACAAAACATATGAAAAATGAAGGACTTAAAAGACAAAGGAGAAATTCTTCAAAAGATGGAAGATTTTGAAGATTCTAAAGATAAACTTAAAAATTAAAATGATTTATTAATATCTTTATTTGTTCTTATCCTTTGTAAACCTAATATCTCTACTATATAAAGAGATACAGGTCATTAGGTTTAGGTGTACAAAATCGTGTGGTCCATGTGTACCTAAAGTGTGTATGTTAGGCGCATTCTACACAATGTAGACGCCTAAGTTTGGTTGGGTTAGCCTCAAGGAGCAACGGATTCAGAGTCAAAATCTAGAAATCACTCAGTTGAAGAATAGAGTCAAGACTCTTGAGGATAATGAGAAGACGAGAGAAGGATTTGCTCAGGAGGATGCTCCAAACACGGGGGGGGGGGGGGTAGATCAAGGGGAGGATTTGATAGTTGTAAATGTCGAGATCAATAATGAAAAGAGTACTGAAAAAGGAAGTGATAGTAAAGATGAGATGACAAATGTATTGAGCACTTTGGGAGCTGCTAACGTTCTATCTAGTGGAATTACAGCTTCTGCCACTGCTGGTGTTGCCACTGCTAGTGGAAGTCTTCCTCTAATGCTAAGCAAATTTTTACCACTAGCTACGTGTTACAACACCATATACAAGAAAGACAAGAGCTTCAAGAGGGATCATTATTGAATCTTCACCTCCCATACCTGTCAACATACCATCTATCAGCAAGGAGGATAATGGAAAAGGGATAATGACAGAACCTGAACAGCCCAGTAAAGAAAAGGTCCTAGAACAAATGAGTGCTAGCTAGAGAATTAGAGGCCAAGTTTGCACAAGAAGATCAAATCATAAGAAAACAAGTTGAGAGAGACTCTGAGATAGCCAAGATTCATGCTGAAAGAGAACTTGAAATGATGATTGCAAAACTTGATAGGAGAAATGAGATGGTTGCAAAGTACTTGTGTGAGTATCAACAAGCAGAAGCTGAATTTTCACATGATGAGAAGGTTGAACTGATTAATAAACTACTAGAGTATCAAAGGAACCTTGCTCAAATCAGGAAGTATCAAGCTCAGCAAAGCAAGCTAGCTACAAAGGCTGAAAGAAGAAAATTCTACATGTCTGTATTAAGAAGCAATGCTGGTTGGAAAGTCAAAGACTTCAAAGGAATGACTTTTGAGCAGATTGAAGAAAAATTCATTCCAGTTTGGGAAAAGATTCAAGATTTTGTGCCTATGAATTCCAAACTAGAAAATGAAAGAGTTAAGAGACCAGGAAGTCAGTTGGTTCAGGAAAGCTCTAAGAAATTGAAGACAGCTAAAGCTTCAAGTTCCGAACCCTCTCAAGAACAACAAACTAAAGAACCTAAAGAGCTATCTGAGGAAGAGCTTAAGAAGATGATGGAGATAATACATGTAGAAGAATTTTACATTGAAGCTCTACAGGCGAAATATCCTATTATAGATTGGGAAATCTATTCTGAAGGGCAAAGAAAGTATTGGAAAATTATCAGAGTTGGGAATCATACAAAAGTTTATCAAATATTTAAAGAAATGCTAAAGAAATTTGATAGAGAGGATCTGGATAGGCTTTAGAGTTTGGTCAAGAAGACTTTTAGCACTACAGACCCTACAGAGGACAAAGAGAAGGAGCTTTGGGTTGAGCTAAAGAGACTATATGAACCAAATCCTAGAGACCAACTATGGGCGCTTCAAAAATATATGCATGATCCCTTGGAATGGAGGCTTTATGATACATGTGGTGTTCATCATGTATCTACTAGAAGAGGACATGAGATTTTTATGCTAGTGGAGAAAGACTATCCATTGAAGAAAGGACTCACAACTGTGATGCTATGTAACAAGCTCCAAGTGGACCATTATTCAGAAATGGCTAATGAACTTCTAATGAAAATATATAGTATAGCAAACAGTTTAAGATGATAAGATGTTTGGAAGCATCCTCTCCAGGTTAACATTTTATTCTAGAAACTTGATTTGAAGATGGAGTATCAAGTTTAGGGGAGAATTGTTGGGAATAAAATGATCCAAGACATTCCCACTGCTAGTTATGTTCATTCTCACGTCTAGAGTATGTTTCCACTGCTAGTAATACGAATTCCCACTGTCTGTAAATGGTTTCCACTACTGAAGGTTTTCCACTACTGTCTAAGGATAAGGATTACTCAAAGTCAAATGCGCGTTATTGTTATATTTAGAATATATTTTGTGTATATCTCTTGTATTTAGGAGATTTGGTTAGGTCTTATCATGTATAGGGCTCCTTGTGCTATAAAATGAGTCCTTAGGTTAGAGTAGAACACACATCTCTGATATACATTCTCTCATAGCTTTAAGGTTGTGTAAACCCTAGTACTAGTTGAGTACTCGTATTATTACATCAATAATATTAAAGCTTTTTGTGTAATTCACTGTTCCATTCATTTCATTGTTATTCTTCTTAATCACTAAAGGTTAGATTTCGCATAACCTTTGGTGAAACATCTTAACAAAGTTTCTCTCATTGTTAGATTGGATTTATCCAAGGTGACAATAACCTTACAAGCTAAGGCATTAGATCCGAGTTTTGGGACTCAACAAGTGGTATCAGAGCTTGTTGAGAAATTTTGATCAAAGAAGTATAACATACTAGCCTCATCAACAAATCACAAACAGAAATGGATCCGTATAATCACCTAACTCCTACTTCTACAAAACTTCCAATTCTTGACACTGGAAAGTTTGAACAATGGAAGTTCAGAATCCAACAGTACCTACAACATGAACACTATGCTCTATGAGAAGTCATAGAGTTTGGTGACTCCTACAAAGCTCCTCCAGAGGAAACAAGCAAAGGTTTAGCAGGTGAAGGTTATTACTACTGTAAGTCGTTGTTACTACTGCTAGTTTAAGTTTCTACTGCTCAAGTTCATTTATCTTAAGGCACGTCATGGAGGGTAATTTGAGTTGTTGGAAGGCTGGATTAGAAGTTTGATAGTGGTTTATGGTTGTCAAAATCAAAGTTGCATACTTTAGTCCCCTATTTGATTATGACAAAAAGGGGAAGAAGATTTACAAAGAAGACGTGCAACTTACAGATCCTTGGTGGAAAGATCCTTGTTCTTTCATATATATATATTAGCTTTAGGGGAAGTTTATGCTTATATGGTTTTGTCATTATCAACTAGGGGAAGATTGTTGGGAATTATATTTGAGTTGATAAGACAAAACATATGAAAGATGAAGGACTTAAAAGACAAAGGAGGAATTCTTCAAAAGATGGAAGATTTTGAAGATTCTAAAGATAAACATAAATGTTAAAAAGATTTATTAATATCTTTATTTGTTCTTATCCTTTGTAAACCTAATATCTCTACTATATAAAGAGATACAGGTCATTAGGTTTAGGTGTACAAAATCGTATGTTCAATGTGTACCTAAAGTGTGTGTGTTAGGCGTGTTCTACACAATGTAGACGTCTAGGTTTGGTTGGGTTAGCCTCAAGGATCTTTGATTCCTTGTTATAGTTTAGATAACATGTTCTACCATTGATCAAGGTAGAATTGGGGCTTGTAGTAGTCATTGTAGAGAAGATAATGATGAAAAACCTTATTGAATAACTTTGTTCATTATGCTATTTCAGCTATGCATATATTCTATGTTCATTGTTATTATCCTAGATAATAATTCTAATCAAACTAAGCTTACAACGATCTAAGAAGTTATTTCAAACTCAACAATAAAGAGATAATAACAAAACACGAATGAAACAAGATGGAAACATGACTGTACCTGCGAACGGGTGCCTTAAGATGCACGCACATTTAGTGGATGTTGACACAGAGAAATGTATTGTGGATAAGGAAAAGGAATTACGTGAAAGTGGGAGTTCCAACGGTGTCAGCACATGGACATTAGAATGCGACGTAGGCATTTTTGAACTCAGAGTGATTTGGGTTCATCAAGCCCGGAGTGGTTCAAGTAAGGTAAAAGTCTATTATTTGTTTACTGCAAGTAGCTTGTTAGTCACTTTCTGGATAGTGATTGCTGGTTCTTTTTTATTTTTCGTTCTCTAGCAAATACTTATTTTTCTTGCAAGAAAATTGGTTGAACGGGCTGAAAGTAATCTCTAAATGACATTTGTCTTGGTTACACTCTTAAGAGTTAAGACCCAGTTTCCTTTTTCTATTGCATTTTTTAAAATGTCATAAGCTTTTTTAGCATCTTTGGTGCTATTTTTTTAAATGTAAAGTTGTTTTTCCGTTATAAAGTGCTTAAAATTATATTTTAGAAATGTTATTCCAAACACCCTGTATGTATACTTGTTTGTGAGTGTGTGTTTGTGTGTGTAAGTCGGATATTGTGGCTTATTGATTATTTTATATGCAGGTTTAATTCATACAGGACTTATTTGAATTCAGTAAAAAGTCGGCGAGATGCTTTGTATTTGAAGTTGAGTCATGTGCTTGTTGCTAAGGTTTGTATTATTTTTCTTTCGTCTAATTTTTAGTTGCGGTAGAAGCATTAGCAGATTTTAATAGCATAAGCAATCTGAGATATCCCTAAATTGAATTAGAAACAGTAAAGGTTGTTTTAGGATAGATCAACATCAGATATTGTGTTTTAGGGGTTGTCTGGAGTGCTTGTAATACGCAAAGCGATAGCACAATTCCAACCTGTGTTTTAGGGGTTGTGTATTTGAAGTTTTGATCCTGGTTTCGAACCTGTTGGTTCAATATTTGCATTTTTCCCCGTCATAAATGGTGCTTATCTTCAGCTAGCATTTATAGATCTTACATAATCAAAAGACAGAAACATCAATTATGTAAAGGCGGCCATTTGAACCCGGGTTGCTTTCAATACTTTTGCCGGGTCAAAACGATGTGCTAAAACGTGTTGTATGTTTCGTTAAATATCCAAAATTTGTATACTTGAAGCGCAATCCAAGCTCGAGCTTGTAAGGATCGAAAAAAAGCTTAGCTTGAGCTCAAGCTTCTTCAATGCTAAACAAGTTGAGGTCGGCTATTTTACACCCCTGCTAGTGAGGTTTGAATCCAAACCACATGTGAGAACAACAAGGTACCTCACCACTAGGCTACCTTGGTAGTGGTTTACCATCTTATCTATATGTTTAAATTTATCGCAGTAAGAAACTAGTACTTTTGTAAACAAATGCATGTCATGATGTTCTCGAGTTATGCATTGCGCCACTGCACGATCGGACTTTGGAAGTTTTCCCATTGAAACCATGTATAACTTAAAAGATTTATATCCATTATTGCCTACAATATAGAGAAAATGTAAATCCTATTAGACTTTCATTTTCTCTCACAAGGACGTATTTAAACATGCGATCACCTTTTTTATAAGTTTTTTCACACTCTATTATATAAAAGCATGTTTTGAAATCTTAGTATAAGAGGTATGTGTTTAGTCGAGGTTAAATTTTTTCTGAATATGTACCTAAAAACGCTAATCATATAGCGCCTCTCTAAACCTAAATACATCTCTCTTTCTTTTGCACAAGCATCGTAGAACTTTGCAGAACTGCCATAGATGAAATTGCCAGCAAAGGGTTTGTCGTTGTTTTGCCATAGATGAAAGCCAACAGACTTGTAATCATTGAACTTGTTATGGACTCATAAAAGCTAACATTAGGGGTGAGCATGGTGTTGGTTGGTATACACACAATACAAACACCTTGTTAAATGAAAGTTCAAGACAAGTTAAAGTAAATAATAATTAGTTATTAGTCGAAACTGTAAAACACTTGATATTAAGATACTATTTTTGCTGTAACAAAAAACATTTGCGTGTGGGAGATATGAAATGGTTTGTGTGGATTTATATTATGGATGCGGTTACACATTTTTAATAATCATTATTGATAGTAATGATTTTAAGCGGTTACACGTTTTTAATAATTATTGGAGGCCGTTACAATGATGGTTTAAGCGGTTACACGTTTTTAATGATATTGCTTTTTTTTTAAGATTTGAAAATGATAAACTTGGACAAATTCAATAATTATTTTTAACAGTGAACAATCACTACATAATAAAAAGAAGAAAAAAGAAAATTACTGTAGAACGTAAGTAGTAGTTAAGTAAATTGAACAATTCCAAACACCCAATAATCACAAATCAAATATTAAAATTCTAACAATTCGACAAAATAAACCCCAAACGGGTTATCATCATCATCGATCATCAATTCAAAACTGCAATCACCAAATCACTAACATAACATGATGAAAAAAAACTAACTAAAAATCTCAGCCACTTCATCAAAAGTTAATAGATTCAGGATTACGGATGCTTTGCAGATCATTAATTAATTCACAAGACTCTATCCCTAAAAAAAATCCAAATCCATCAAACCTTACCATTTGACATCAACGATATAAGCCCTTAACATTTCTTGAAATCAACCTTGCAACAATTAACCATGATGTCATCAAACATTTTAACAAAATCATCCAAATCAAACATCTTAAACCCTCTTCATTCATCTCCAAAACCTTCATCACCTTTTTTTAATAAAGAATAAGAAAACCTCCATTTATTTGGCACCTCTATTCCTCTTCTGCTTTGGTACCCGTATTCCTCCAAAGCCATGATCATTAGCTTGGCAGACGGCGGAGACACTGACGGCGGTAGCGGCTGAGAGCACATGATGTTGGCAAAGGTGGCGGCAGAACTAAACGGTAGTGACGGCAAAATCTGATATGTGAGAGGGCGGAATTTAATGGTTTGAAGAAATAAAGAGAAAAATGTTTGTGTTTTTAAGAGAGATAAAATAGAGAGATGAAAATGGTGTAATGAATTTTGTTAGTGTGTTAGGTTTTTATACTCGTATTTGAGTTTGTGGTTTACACTTAAATTATGTTTAATGGACCACATGAATACAGCAGTTACAATTTGACTGAATTGATGACAATATCAATGTTAGCAGTTACAAGTTGACTGTATTAAAAAATGTATATGAGCCGTTACAACTTTACCATTTAATTGGTTGTTACATGTTTTGGGGTGTTACAAGTGTTAGCCTCAAAATATTAAGTCGAACAAGGAAACTCGGTCTTTATTTATTAGTCGTTGTAATTGGCTAGAAAGGGAGTCGGGCTCGTGATTTAATCTAATATTGTATACGTTGCGGGCTAAAGCCCAAAACCCGAGCCGGCTCAACAACCCTACACCTAGGCGTCACCCTAGGGTAGTAAGAAACTATAAATACCCCTCTCCACTCTTGGAGAGGGTGTTGGTTAGTTGGTCTCATTTGTAATCTTTGTGCAAGGTAATCAACCATCCTTTTTCCTCTCTACTTTCTCTCTCTAGTTTCTCTCTCTAAAATGCTTCTATTCTTTTATCTCTTTTCTTATGGTTTCTTATCATTGATTCATACTTATTTGTATGGAAGTGAAATGATATAATTTGGAACCAACATTTGGTATCAAGAGCATAGGGGATACCGAGTTGTGTTCGTGTGTTTTATTTACATTTTTTTGTTCGATTTTTTTTCTATCAGAAATGTGATTTTGATCTTCCTAACTACTCAAGGTTCAATCTTGTTTAAAGTTTAAGAGGTTTTAATCTTTCATTTTTATTGTTTTTTTAAGAAATTCGGTTTGTTTTTATTGCTAAAAATCTGTACCGAGTTTGAAAAACAAATTCTACCGAAAAAAAGGATCACCGAATTTGTGATTATTCTGAATATTGTAATAATGTACACATTTTTTCGGTTTTATCGAAAAGTGTGTTCTAGGATTTTATTTCATTCTCGGTAATTAGCATAAAATTTGTAATAGATATTTCATTCTCGGTAATTAGCATAAAATTTGTGATAGATATACAAACTCTCGGTTCTATCGAGTTTTGTGTTAGGAGAGGTATTATCGAATTTTGTAATAGGCAAATTTGTTAGATAATTTCGATTTGTAACTTACCGAATTTGCTTCGAAGACTTGTTCGAGAAATTTGTCCGATAAATTCTACCGAGAAACCTTCCGAGTTTAATCTATCCGGTATCATACAACGATTGTTACCGGATTTGGCTTACCGAGTTTGTTACCGGATTTGATTTACCGAGTTTGTTACCGTGTTTATTACCGACTTTTCTCTACCGATTTTGTTACCGAATTTGTTACAAAATTTGGTATCGGACTTGTTTTATCAAACCTGGAATATCAAGACAAAACCACAACACAACTTAAGATCCTACAAATCATCTTCACTTCATAAATTAACAATCATTCCTCATGACAACTCCAATCACAACTTCCACAACCGACAGTCAAATGCATAACAACATAATGACAGCTAGATCAAGGGATCGTCCACCAATGCTTGCAACAAAACGATATGCACAATGGCGATCACGGTTTTTACGATACATTGATACAAGACCAAATGGTGATGCCTTACGGAAGTGCATTCTCAAAGGTCCTTACACTCCAACGATTGTCACAACAACAGCTGTTCCTGCAACATAGGATTCTCTAGCAGTTCCTGAACAAACAACAGTCGAGACAGCTACGAATATGACTCCTGAAAACAGAGCTCATTTTAAATCAAAAAAAGAAGCGATTCATTTGATATTGACTGTAATTGGAGATGAAATATACTCAACTGTTCATGCATGTCAGACAGCTCAAGAAATGTAGGAAGCCATCGAAAGGCTACAACAAAGTGAATCACTCAATATCCAAGATGTCAAGACAAACTTATTTTGAGAGTTTGGTCAATTTACCTCTCACGATGGAGAAACAATTGAGTCTTACTACACAAGATTCTACAAGTTGATGAATGAAATGATCAGAAACAATTTGACAGTTGTTACGATGCAAGTCAATGTTCAATTTCTTCAACAACTTCAACCAGAATGGTCAAGATTTGTCACAATTGTGAAGCAACAACACAAGTTGGATGAAGTTTTATACCATAAGCTCTTTGACATTCTGAAACAATACTAAAAGGAAGTTAATGAACTCTGTGCTGAAAGAATGGCCAAGAATGCTAACCAATTAGCACTTGTTGCTACTGCTCAAACATTTCAAGACCCTTATTACCAAACATCAAAACCTCACAAATCATATGCACCAAAATTAAAAGCTTCACTTCCAACCAGATCTCATGCAACTACAAGATACAAAGGCAAAGAGATAGCCAAACCAATTACTCCACCATCTGAGTCAGTTTCTGAAGAAGACAGTGATCCTGAACAAGCTTAGAAGGATAAAGACATGCAGAAAAATTTAGCTCTCATTGCAAAGTACTTCAAGAAACTCTACAAACCTACCAACAACAACCTTAGAACTTCCTCAAACACCAAAAACAAGAATATGGATACTACTCCAAGGTACAAGAATGACAATCAAACTGGACAGTTTGGGAATTAGAGGGCAATGAATGTTGTTGGGGCTAGGGAAACTGTAGGTGGTCCAGTAGTGCAACAGTCTGGGATACAGTGTTTTAACTGCAAGGAATTTGGTCATTATGCTAAGGAATGCAGAAAGCCAAAACGGGTTAAAGACTCCACGTATCACAAGGAAAAGATGTTGCTGTGTAAACAAGCTGAGAAAGGTGTTCAACTTCAAGCAGAGCAATCTGACTGGCTAGCAGACACGGATGAAGAGATTGATGAACAAGAGTTGGAAGCACATTACAGTTACATGGCAAAGATTCAGGAGGTTCCTAATGCAGACTCAGGCACAGACGCTGAGCCATTGGAACAGGTACAATACGATACTGACGATAATGTGTTTGCCAATGACATACAACATTTTGACCAATCTGAATCCATTAGTAACACATGTGCAGTGGAAACGGGTGATAGTAATGTCACTCCTGACTTACCGGATATTTGTGATAATGATATTTAGGATGACCAAAATGATGTAGAATGTGATGATGAGCGTGTTGCATTTGCTAATTTAATTGCTAATTTAAAGCTTGATGTCGATGAAAATAAAAAGATTCAAAAGCAATTAAAGAAAGCAAACGCAACATTGACTCAAGAGTTAACTGAGTGCACATCTATTCTTGCAGAAACTAGTAGAACTCTAGGGGAATATAATAGTATTCGGGATAGTTACTTAGTTGCACTTCAAAATAAACAGACTGAGTTTGAGAGGTTTAAGGCCTTTAATGATCGTACAGTTGACTATGACAAACTTGAACGAAGGTTAAATAAAACTCTAGGACTATTAGCTTAAAAAGAAATAGACATAAAAGAAAGTTTAAAAGTTAAAGCCTATGAAATTTTAGTTGTCAAAGAGAAACGTGATGAGTTAGTCAAACAGAGTCTTTTAACCAAGTCACATTACGAAGGTCTTGTCAAGGAGAAAATAAAGGTAATAACGGATTTGAAGCTTAAGGAAAGAAAAAGATATGACAAATGATTTCAATGGAAAACAGTTAAAGTTTTTGAATGAAAATTGTATACAAAGGAGTTCAATCAATCCAAAACCAATTCATATGTTAGCACCCAAATGCCTACTTTAATGGAAGACTACCTTTGGGCAATCCAAGGACCTCAAAAAGCTCAAAATGGAGTACATGTTTGTTGCCGATCCTACATGGACCAATCTGATCATGCAAAACAAACTCGTCCCCGATCGGGAAGAGTACTTTGACTATTGATATCGTGAGGTCAATCAAAATTGTATAAAGACTTAGTGAACCTTTTGACTAATAAGTTAAATAGTCTTTATGAATTTCAAACCCTGACTCGATTATTGATGAATTCAGTTTGCACAGGGCAAATGAAATAGAACAAGAAAATGTAGAGAAAATCATTTGTGAAAACAAAACCAAATATTTTAAAACATAGATTTCTTACCAGTGTATAAATCATAAGCAAAAGTAGACAGCATATAAGTCCTGACGAATATCATTAATTCATCTGAAGAAATTTTCGATCAAGAATGGGGTAAAAACTTCAACGACTTCATTCTTCTTCGTAACCATAAACTGCGCAAACTATGGACTAATCCTATTAAGAGATGTTTGATGCCCTTGGCCCTTAAGACTCAGAAGGATTAGTTTCGGCATTTGTACATTGAACTATGCAAGAAATGACATGCAGATTTAAAGTAAGTTGAATCTCTTGAGATGAAATGGATGAACTTTGATCTGATAAGGCAGAATTTTTCCAACATGTATGATATGCTTTTGCAAGAATGTGTGTCTAAAGAGGTTATGTGTTTCTTATTGCAATATTCATCTGATTTAGATGAGACACTGAATTACAAAGGCTTATATCTTCATAAAGTCAGGGAATGTGACTGTCTTGCACAAAGCTTTGAAACCAAAAACTGAATTTGTAAGTAAAAAGATTTACACTGAGCTTTTACAGAGTTTTGCAAAATTAGAAAAACACTTCATTTCTCTTGAAATTGCTTTACAAGAATGTCAAGAACAACTGAAAAATGACACAGTTTGCAAAGAAAATGTGTCAAATGTATTTTGAAAAGAACGTGAACAATATTTTGAAATACAATATTTGAAAGCTCAACTACAAGACAAGAACATTGCAATAAGTGAGTTAAAGAAACTCATTGAAAAATGCAAAGGAAAATCTGTGGACACTAAGTTTGATAAACCATCTGTTGTTCGACAACCAAATGCTCAAAGGATTCCAAAACCATCAGTTTTAGGAAAACTGGCTCCTTTTTCAGACTCTCTTGAGAGAAAATATTTTGCAAAGAAAAAGTCGGTTTTAAAAACTAATGAGTCAGAGGGTTTATCAAAACTAGTCACTCCACAGAATTTGCCTCAAACAGCAATGCAAGTTGTAAGAAACACAAATGTGATTAAACCAGTCATGTATCGAATTGCAAGTAGTATCACACAAACTAGAGCACCACAGTTGAATCAGACTTCTAGGAATAATAATCCTCGCGTATCTAATCTACAGGGAGTAGCTCACAAAAATAATGTTAGCAGGACCACAGCCTAGGAGCAATCAAATGTAAGATAGGTCGTGCAAACATAGTCATGTGAAGTTTAGAAGACTAAAGTAGATAGAACACCTAGGATTTCTATAGTATTTCTACATCAACCAAAAGTCTGTAACTCGCGTGTAAGACAGTTTAAATTATAGAACTTCGAATGTTTAATGTTGTTTGTGCTACTTGGGGAAAATGAGTGTTTAATTCGGAATCATGATGTTGGTTTCAAGTTTTTGAAAGACGTGAATGCTAGAACTAAGAAGCCTAAAGTAGTGCCTATTAGTACTAGAAAACCTAAAAGTCAAGCGAACAAATCTGTTGCAACACCCCATAAGAAAACAGTTGCATTAGAATCCACTATCATAAATTCAAAGAGTTACTATAGGATGTTGTATATAAGAAGTAAAAAGGTATGGAAATGGTGGATAGCACAACAATGCCCATCAGCATATACATGGGTTCCTAAGACAAAAAGGAAATAGGTACCTAAAGTTAGGAACGAAAGTGTGACTAAGAAAGTTAGTTTTTCCATAGATAATGTATCTAGGATAACTAATGTCTTAAAACTCACAAACACTTTAGGATCTAATTTGTCATGTATTCCATCGTCCTCTAATTCTCTTGCAGATTGTACAACTCATCCTATTCATTGTTGACTCTGGATGCACAAAGCACATGACGGGCAATCTATCTCTGCTGTGTAATTTTGTTGAAAAATACTTGGGTACCGTTCGTTTTGGCAATGATCAATTTGCTCCAATTCTTGGTTATGGAGATTTGGTTCAAGGAAATATCACGATCAAAAGGGTTTACTACGTCGAAGGTCTCAATCACAATCTTTTCTCGGTTGGTCAATTCTGTGATGCAGATTTGGAGGTTGCATTTCGGAAATCTACGTGTTTTGTTAGAGATCTTCAAGGAAACGACTTACTAACCGGTAATCGTGGAACTGATCTCTATACAATTTCTCTTCAAGAAACAACTTCATCAACTCTAATCTGTCTCATGGCTAAAGCATCACCAACTCAAGCATGGTTATGGCATCGAAGACTTTCTCATCTCAACTTCGACTACATCAACTTGCTTTCAAAGAAAGATGTTGTGATTGGTTTACCAAAACTGAAGTATGTTAAGGATCAACTATGTTCCTCTTGTGAAGTGAGTAAAGCAAAACGAAGTTCATTTAAGTCAAAGACTGTTCCAAGTTCAAAAGGACGGTTAAATTTGCTTCATATGGACTTATATGGTCCAATGCGGGTTGCAAGCATAAATGGGAAGAAATATATTCTGGTAATTGTTGACGACTACTCCAGATACACTTGGACTCTCTTTCTACGTTCCAAGGATGAAACACCAAAAGTTTTAAAAGACTTTCTCACGATGATCCAAAGAAATCTTCAAGCCCCAGTAATTTCTGTTCGCACTGCAGAGGCACTGGTTCTTAAACAGACTTATGATTTTTAAAGAGAATGTATGAGCATAAACTTCTACACCTCGAACACCTAAATAGAACGGCGTTGTTGAAAGACGAAACCGCACTCTCGTTGAGGCTGCTCGAACGATGCTATCGGCTTCTAAACTTCCTTTATTCTTTTGGGCTGAAGCAATTTCAACCGCATGCTATACTCAAAATAGATCAATCATCATCCCAACTCATGAGAAAAAGGCATATCACATCAATAATGACAGAAAACCCTCAATTAAACACCTTCACATCTTTGGTTACCTAACCAGAGATGGTGAGAACTTGGATAAGATAAAAGAAAAAGGGGATCGGTGCATTTTGGTGGGATACTCCACTCAGTCAAAGGGATATCGTGTCTACAACAAGAGAACAAGGTTGATAGTTGAATCCATCCATCTCAGATTTGATGAGATCAAAGAGATGTCTGAGTCGTCTGTTGTCTGATGACACTTAGGCCTCGTTCCCCAACGACAAAAGGCGTCAGATTATGACAACCTGGACCCCGCACCCGAACATACAAAATGTTTTCCCCCCCCCTCCCCCCCCTCTTCAGTAGATACAACAGTTCCATCACAACAGGAGTTGGATCTTCTTTTTGGTCCTTTGTACGATGAATTTTTCAATGCGGGTACTTCACGTGTCAACAAGTCTTCTTCTCCCACCGACGATTCTGCTAAACAAGACACAATACCTTCAATGAATATTCAACCTCCATCAGAACCATCAACTCCTACAAATGTTCATGCTGAGGAAAACAACGATCATCAAGCAGAATTTACCAATCCTTTCTGTACACCGGTACAAGAAATTGCTGAGTCTTCCTCACGCAATATTGGTACTTCAAATATGCATACCTTCAATCAACCTCAAGATTCTGAATACCGATGGACAAAAGATCACCCGTTAACTCAAGTTCGTGGAAATCCATCCAAGCCAGTGCAAACAAGACGACAACTTGCAACAGATCCTGAAATGTGTATGTTCGCACTCACCGTGAGTATTGTTGAACCGAAGAACATTAAGGAGGCAATGGCTGATTCTGCATGGATCGAAGCAATGCAGGATGAACTTCATCAGTTCGACAGACTAAAAGTCTGGGAACTAGTCGACAAACCTTTTGGCAAGAACGTAATCAAGCTAAAGTGGTTATGGAAAAACAAAAAGGATGAAGACCAAACTGTAATTCGCAACAAAGCACGACTTGTAGCAAAGGGTTATGCTCAGGAAGAGGGTATTGATTTTGAAGAATCATTTGCTCCAGTTGCTCGCTTGGAGGCTGTCAGGATTTTTGTCGCATATGCTGCACACAAGTCTTTTCCAATTTATCAGATGGACGTGAAAACGGCATTTCTTAATGGTCCATTGAAGGAGGAGGTTTATGTTGCACAACCAGACGGATTCGTTGATCCTGATCATCCAGACAAAGTTTACCGTCTAAGGAAAGCTCTATATGGATTGAAACAAGCTCCGAGAGCCTGGTATGATGAACTCTCAAAATTCCTGATTTCCAAAGGTTTTACTAAAGGTATCATTGACCCGACCCTATTCACGATAAAATACGGGGAGGACATTCTACTGGTGCAAATTTACGTTGATGACATTATTTTTGGTTCCACAAACCCTAAATTTTCAAAACGTTTTGAAAAATTAATGCACGATAGATTTGAGATGTCCTTAATGGGGGAAATGAAATTCTTTTTAGGACTTCAGATCCACCAATCCCCACGCGGTATTTTTATCAATCAGGCCAAGTACACTTTAGAGATTCTGAAAAAACATGGTATGGAAAAAGGACAAAGCATTGGTACACCAATGGCTATGAAACCTAAATTAGATGCAGACTTGAGTGGTGAACCCGTAGACCAAACTGACTACCGTAGCAAAATCGGGTCACTCATGTATCTGACATCTAGTAGACCAGACATAGTGCAAGCTGTATGTTATTGTGCAAGATATCAAGCAAGACCGACTGAAAAACACCTCAAAGAGGTTAAAAGGATCTTTCGATACTTAAGAGGTACCATTCACATGGGACTCTGGTATCCGAAGGGTTCTGGCTTTGAACTAACAGCTTTTTCAGATGCCGATCATGCCGGTTGCGTTGATACTCGCAAAAGCACTTCTGGAGGAATATAGTTCCTAGGTGATAAGCTAGTCAGCTGGATGTCAAAGAAGCAAGACTGTACTGCAATGTCATCCGCAGAGGCTGAATACGTGGCGTTATCTGCAAGTTGTGCTCAAGTAATGTGGATGTATTCTGTAGGTTTGGGGTGGGAGTAATTCTTCGTGGTGGGGGTGCCTGACACAGGTCTTAAGGATTATGGCTTCAACTACAACAAAATACCATTGTATTGCGACTCTCAGTCAGCCATAGCAATCTCATGCAACCCCGTGCAGCACTCCCGTACCAAGCACATCCATACTCGATATCATTTCATCAAGGAACAGGTTGAAAATGGTATAATTGAATTATACTTTGTCAGAACTGAATACCAATTAGCTGATATGTTTACTAAAGCCTTACCCGAAGATAGGTTTTAGTATCTTGTCAGACGAATTGGTATGAGATGTTTGACTCCAACAGAACTGGAGGTTCTGGCAAATGAATCTGCTTGATATATTCTTCAAACATCGACTTTTAAATATTTTTCAGAAAATCAAAATACAAAAATATAAAACCTATAAAACCAAATACAAAAATATAAAATTTTAAAAAGCAAATACAAAATCAAAAAAATCAAAAATTTCCAAAAAGAATCTTCTCGACATGTCTCTTGGAATCGATAACATTTACGTACCTAGAAATGACGATTAACATCGACACGGGTGTGTAAATGAAGTTCGAGCAAGAGTTTAAAATGCTTTCAAAACATGTCATTTCTAATTTTTTTATGACTTGTAATTGCTCTCAGATTGCAACTCGGACCCGAACAACAAAGGAGAGTGTACGTGTCAGTGCACTTATCTTTAGCGTTAGAAGATAAGTCTTCTAACATGATGTTTTTCAAATGTTGAACATAATTTTTCAAGAATTTCTCAATGACGATTCATAATTTTTCAAAATTGTGTGTTCAACACTCCATCCCTCATAAAGTTTTACAAGACAATTCTTCTACATTTGGGGTCATTTTTAATTGAGTCAATGTTTGAGGGGGAGTTTTTCGAAAAACAAGTTTTTAATGATTTTGGATACATCATAACATGACAATATTTATGTATTCAAAACATTATAAAAAGTCTTAATAACAACTCAGTAATAATAATGACTACTCAATAGATTGTATGTTCTAAGATGATTTAGTGGTTGAGCATAATTTTTCAAGAATTCTTCAATGACAATTTATAATCTTTTAAAATTGTGTGCTCAACAATGCTAACGCTTAATTTTATAATCATTTTTACCACATGGTATCATTTTTTTGGTGTCAAACATATGTAAAATTGAGGGGGAGCAAGTTAATGTTTCATATAATTCATACTGATAATATTTTCTACTAACAGAATTTTCATGACAAAATTTTAATCACATGGTATTTCAAAAACTAAGTGAATTAGTATTTAAAATAAGAGGAGAAATGTAATTAAAATGTGATCTTGAAAATAATAAGTGATCTAAACGACTCAAAGTGCTGTTTATACTCTTCGGAAAAGGTTTTATGGTTACGATCTCATACCCAACAACATCTTAATTCACGACGATTCTAAAGTCATAAGATGGTTAGGTTAGGTATTAGTCCTATGATCCAACCAGAACCGGAGGGATCTACCCAAGGACACTCCATAGTTAGAAATAGCAGTCCTTAGGTATGATTGGAGATGAATGAGAATAAGGGAATAATGCCGACTAAGATTGAGCTAACACTGGAACAATCACAACAAGGTGTTAGTAATGACGTCTTGGTAAGCATTGAAAGGGTTGAAGAATGAAAAAGAAATATATGGATAAAGGGTCTAAAGAAAGAAGCCCTCCACAAACATTTAGGCAGAAACCGGGTCAATACAAAATCTATCGGTTTTCACGAAGATGAATTCTGATATTAAAGAATGACATCATAGACCCAGTGATGCAATGCAAAACCCTTCCCAGCCATTCGAGTTTCTCTTAACAGAAACTTGTCTCATTTCTCACGGAGATACACACGACTTCTATTAACTTTCTCACTCCGAGTTAGTTGATATTGAATAGGTGGCAGTCTGCTCCAGCCTCTGAGTACTAAAACCAAAACGCACTAATCGAGTCTAGAGCCAAGAGATCAATAAATAAATCTCACTAGGACACATTCCATGACAAACACTTGTTGAACACCAATAAGTTCACAAGCTGTTAACAAGAGTCCTACGCATTATCCTTGTGATTTTGCCAGAACATCTGAGTGATACTTAAGTATTCATCATGAAGATGGAAATTCTGCTTAATCCAACATCAAACAAGCTCTTGGTAGGTGACTTACGAGATTCTATATGAATCAAGCTTGTGTCAAGTGGATATCAATTTGGTCCAGTAAAATGAATTGACGGATTAATCAGAAAGATAGTAACTATCTGATTTACTCTTACCGTGTTGTCTGCTTTGAGACGCTCCGGTAACGAGAATGGCTAGTGCAGCTGCGAAACCTTGTCAAGAAGATTCATCTGAATTCTATCTAATCATAGGCAGTATTTATACTGATTAACG